>JARSSU010023779.1:0-64145 GCA_029619165.1 Eurosta solidaginis
CATTATGTTCTATGTTGTTGTTGTAGCGATAAGGTTGCTCCCCGAAGGCGACCATCTCGGGAACGATTTATGTGGCCAAATTAAACCTTCAGGCCATCCCTTCCTCCCCACCCCAAGTTCCACGAGGAGCTTGGTGTCGTCAGAGCCTCGTCTGTTAGTGAAACAGGATTCGCCGCGGATAGGTGAGGTTGAAAATTGCGTTTGGAGAAGCTATATATTGCGCTGGCAACCTGAAGGGTTGCGCTACACAGCCCCTTGAATCTGGTATTTCAGTCGCCTCTTACGGCAGTCATACCTACCGCGGGTATATTCTGATATGTCGCTTTCTATTCATGTATGTAATATGTGTAACAAATATGAGCCTAATCGGAGCACAAATACAATTTTTTGAATATCTCAATACCTGCGCCACCTACCGGCGATTTGTTTTTTAGGTCTATTCATGTACGTATTATGTGTTCCAAATATGAGCCAAATCGGACCACAAATACGATTTTTTTAAATATTTCGATCTATGCGCCACCTATTGGATTTTTTCTTATTATTGCATTGTCATCGGCTTCTGAACTATATTCTAAGTTTCAAGATTGTAGCCTATCGGGAAGTTACTTAAATTTTAAATACAAAATTCGTACACAACGGCCGGTCAAGTCAAGCTAAATAAAACCGTTTAAAAATAAAATTGCAGCTGTGTTGGTAAAACTATCATCGTCGTGGTAGTAGCAGTTTAGTAGTTGATTAACGAGCAACGAGACAAGACACATGCACGCTTGTTTGTTAGCAATTAAAAAAAAATAGTGAATATGCTTAAAAATATTATTTTATTGCGTTAGTCTAACAAAAATAAAAATAAATATATTGCTAACACCAAACAATTAAAACATTATGTGCAAGAGCGTTTTGTTTGCAAATTATTTGTTTTTGAATTACTCAAATAAACAAAAGCCTACTTTGCTTGTTCAGCTACTATCAAACAAAAGGGAATGATAATATGTGTGAAGTGAGCGCGAATAACTCTTTCATTAACTGACGTCTCTAGTGTACACTAAGGATACATTTCTTCAGACACCATGTCAACATATGTAACCTTCGATTTAAAGGACTGATTGCATTCTTCATTTGATTATTATACCTGCTCTCTGAGAGCAATTTTGAAGCTAATAAGACAAGTGGACATACTTCGCATTAGATGCCTACCGCCGATTAGATTATTGTAGGCTACCCAGCGCGGCGTCAATGTCACAAAACAACACAGTCACGCCATAATGCGTGATAGTATAATAATGCTCGAAAATTCAACCACAAAATCAGATGATTGGCGGAAGTTTTCAAACCGCAACAGATTCCTGGGTCTTCTGAACTTGGTTAATCGTGAAAGTTTGGTCAATTATGGTGTGAAGCCGCACTGATTTGGTCCAATCAGTTCATTGACTTTGGGTTTTAGTCCTTCACGCAGCTCTTCCTTGCCCGCAGCTTTATGTTTTTTATCAAGAAAGTGCAGTATTACCTACGTCACTTAAACAACCTCTGTACATCGGTGATTGGATCGCCATAACTGCTCCTGTAGAAATTTGTTCTGCTTGTCCCTTTTAGCCAGCTGAAGCTACTCCAACTCACGCTTCCCGGCCTCGCGTTCCTTTAAACTTAGCAACATTCTATCAGTTGTTTTTCAGCGCTTCCTGAAATCCTAAAATGGAAGCAGCAGGTTGCTGTTCGGTAAGATCGTGATGATAAATGATAGCGAAGCGCATTCAGAGAACTAGTGCTATGCGCATCAGAACGCCACGACGTTATCAATTTCAGATCACAAGCAAGCCAGTCTAGTGTCATGGTTTAAAAAATGTCGATCTATGTATTCTTTAAAATGTTTTCGTACTGAGGAATAATTAGGGATCTTATATGGTTTTAAGTCGAGTTGCATTGGAATTGGTGGGAGCCAGCCGGAGCAATAGTAAATTAATGTCGATGGATTTTTTCGCCGTTTGTTTGATTGTGGGGCATTCCGGCACCAAAGTAATGAAACATTTTATTTTCAAAGAATGCTGTGACTATTTTGTGTTATTCCACTGAAGTCGATTTGGTTGCTGTTGGGAGCCAGTCGGAGCCAAAATGATGTTGGGACCCATACGGAGCATTTGCGTCTTTGTTTAAAGGGTCGACAAAAAACACGTCGATCATTTATTTTAAGTTGTATTTTTTATTAACGTTATTTAAACGGCCTATGTTTTTTAAGGGTTGAACCCTACCTTCGTTAAAAGAATGACAAGACCAAAGTTTCATAGTTTTAAAAAACTTATTTTTAAAGAACAATAATTATGGTAAAAATATAATACTTCAACTGTTGCTTTAAAACTTTAACTTATAAGAAAAAATTTATAGTTTATAAAATAATGAATCTTTAAAATCAAACTGAACATGAGTAAAATGAACTTAAAATAAACTATCTTAAATACATTTCATCAACCATTCGAAAGCGACCTTTGCCAGCATACTTTTGAAAAACGTCCTTTCACTGAATTGGCTTTAAAATGACTTCTCTGAACATACGCTTATTTTTCGGGCTGAGATATTCCGTTTTTGCAATAATTTGTCTTCATTATTATGACATTATTGTTTTTATAATTATGTTTAATCTTAAATTAAGTTGATTTAGTATACAAAAAACTATTACCACTACAAATAAAAGTAAAAAACTGAACGCACTTTTTTTATAACTTTGTATAACGAGTACAAACTTTTCGATAAAAAAGTATAAACCTAAAGTTAAAAAAAAATTACTCCAAACAACACTCTTAAAATAATACATGAAAAGTAATATTCAAAATAATCTGTTCGGGAATCTTTTTTAATGCGGCAATCGATTTTCGCAAACTTCGCTCCATCAACAACGTTCTTCTAAAAGTAAAGTTTAAAATCAAATCAATATAATATAAACACTATTTACGTAATTTAACTAAACATTTTATATTATAAATATTCGATGTAACACTCGGGTTTTCTAAAATTTATAAAGAAGTCTTCAAAAATGACCTCATAGAAATCTAATTTCAGGTCTTATACCCAGCAAAAATTCAGAGTCAAAAAAGTGTCACAAAGGACACCTAAATCAGAGCGCTTACATTCATTATAAACTCGTTTAAGAGCCCAAAATGAGTGTATTTCACTTCTTAGAGTGGTCGTCCGATATGAGCCTTGTTTCATGCATTACTTGAGCCTTAATAGGAGTCCGGCCAGACTCCTAAATAAGAGGCCGATTAATCTGCTATTACGCCCATAAACAGCTCATAATTTATTTCTTATATGAAACTCTATTCGGAATATTTTGTGTACATTATACCTATAAGAGACTCAGATTGTCCCGTTCAGGCATTAAAAATGGGGTAGCATATTGGGAAGCCTTGGTAGAAAGTATGATATTTGCAATGGAACTTCTCAAAGGTGAGGTGTACCGATATCAGCGCTAATCGAAGACATACCGACGCTCGACAGATCAACCAGGGTATACCGTGGAGGCAGTTTGTTGTTGCAATCAAAAAAGTCCAAGATACTTGCGTATATTGTTAATATGCGTATAACACAGTGTTACAAAAAAAGACAAAAGTGAATACACCTATGAAGTCATAAAATTTTTCTTTTAGATCTCGAAAATCTAAGAATGATTGTATGACAGATTTTCCGCGGACACCCCCAAAAATCGTGAGTTATCCAAATATATCCTAAAATCGGCTGAGTCCTACATAAGTTGCAATCATATTAGTCTGCAAAGGGTGATTTTAATTTAGACAATAAAAGTAAACAGACTAAAATCAGATTAAATCGCAGCTTAATGCTGTTAGTTTCCGGACCGTACCAAATCGATATCCCAGAGTGGCAATAAAACATTTAAATACCTACTATATTCATCCAATTAAAGTTAATGAAAAGTTCCCATTGCTTTACATTCGTCTATTATAAATTTGTAATCGTTGTTTTCTTGTAACGTTCTCGGATTTCCAACGAGTATGAGCAGCGATTGTGCTCGGGAGAGTATGACGTTTAGGCGCTGAAAATAAAAAATAAAAACTATATTTATTATGTGACATTAAAAAATATGACACTAAATACAAACCTGTGGATCGGTTACAAAACCCAAATGACAAAATGATTTTACAAACGAAGCTATAATTATAGGCTTTTCACGTCCTTGGTATAATTCGGTCGTTCCCACTTCGATGCCTTCTAATTTCTGGCTATATAATTCCTTTTTAAGGCGATCACATTGCAATCGATAGGGTGAGACAATACCGATATTTTCTAAATCGGTATGTTTTTTCAGCTGATTAATTATATATATAATTTTATCGATTTCTGCTTGATTATAGCTGCTCTTTGAATTTCCTGAAGAGCCTAACTTTCCGCAAACGCTTTCAAAAATTATTGGAAATTTTTTATTCGTCATAATGGAAAGATTATCGAACTTCAAAAGGCTCTCTAAGTAAAAAATAAATTAAAAGAAAAAAATCAAAAAGTTTTACGAATAGGCTGGGACATAACTTTTTTTGAGGCGAAGGTGGTGTGTCAGTTTCTCTGTTTTTTTTATGTTGTAGCAGCCGAGCAGCGTTCTTGTTGTTGTTGTTGTTGTAGCGATAAGGACACTTTCCGAAGGCCTTGGGAGTGTTATCGATGTTGATGGTCCTTTGCCGTATGCAGATCCGGTACGTTTCGGTAACAAGAACCATAAAGTTACTAGCACGACCATCTCGGGTACGATTTGGTATGACCACATAAAACCTTCTAGGTCATTCCGCCCTCCAACCCCCTAGATCCATGAGGAGTTCGGGCTCGCCAGAGCCTCGGGATTCGCCACGGGTAGGTGAGGTTGAGAATTGGGTTGGAGAAGCTATATAATGCGCTGGCAACCCCTTGAAAGGGTTGCGCTACCAATTTGGTATTTTAGTCGCCTCTTACGACAGGCATACCTACCGCGGGTATATTCTAAGCCCCATAACCCGCGGGGGGAGCCGAGCAGTGTTCCTATGTATTTGTGCTTGAGTAGGGGTAGCTATCTGCTACTGCTGCTCGGGTGTTCAAAATCAATGATTGGACTTCGTGTGTGTTAAAAAACGAAAACGATATAATTTCGTTTATTACCTAAACGTTAAAAATCTGAATCAACAAAAACGATGATTTTTTTGGTAAACGTTAAAATTAACGTTACGATGCATCCTTGCTCTCTCTACTATCATCTCCCTTACATCTTCCTCCCTTGATTCTCATCCCTGTACAACAACCAATATTTTAACAAGCTATTTTTGTTTGAGAAGCATTAATTAGCACGGTGTCTGATTTAACAGAGAGTTAAATCTAGGTTGCACGTATGTACGTCATAGATTCATCCTGGCGCATACTAAGGGCATTCTTTATGGACGACAAAATTGTATATGTAAATAAGAGAAAGTTGCCATTTTTTACTAGATTAACCAAGCGGACATGACTACACCACCTTAGAATTCAGTCAACATATATGCATCTCAAGGCGAATTCAGTACAAGGTGATGGTCAAGGCGAATTCAATCAATTCGCTGTGCAGATGAATGTTAAGTCAAATGAAAATTTTCATAGATTTCGATTAACTGACATTTTGTTGTACAAGGCTTTGTATGGAAAATTATCAAGAAGAAGCAATCAGCTGATGGAATAACACCACCTGGTACTGAATTCGCCTTGGTGATGGTATTCCATCAGGTGATTGTTTCTTCTTGATAATTTCCATGCAACGCTTTGGTACAGTGAGATGTCAGTTAATCGAAATCAACGCTAATTTTCTTTTGACTTGACATTTTGCTGCACAGCGAATCGGATTGAAGTCTGAATTCGCTTTGCCATCACTTTGTTTGTATAGATTTGCCCTGCCTTGTATTGATACAGCTTCACATAACTTCATACCTTTTTGAACTTTTGGTATCAGCTTGTTGTTGTAGTACAAATGATTAAACAATCGTAAAATTTCCGGATGTGAACGATAGTTTTGAAGTAGACGCATTTGTAAAGTACGATCATATGAACCATCTCCTTTCACCGCATAACAGTCACGTTCAAGCAAACGTTTCATTATTGAGTTGTTAAGGCCTAGTTCTCCTGCTACCTTTGACATTACAACCGGACCCAGTTGTTTTGGGTCTCCCGATATGATTATACGGCATCTATTCGTATTAACACTCGTTATGGCAACTAAAGCTTCCGCTTCCGTTATAGCGGCCGCTTCGTCAATGAAGACATGCGTAAATGGCCAATCCCCAGAAATGCCAGAACGTAAACGTCCCATTGTACAGAGAGTTACAACAAGAATATTATAATTTTGTAACACACTAACTGCTGGTGAGATAAGTTCACGACGAGAAAAATTTGCATTTTCCATAACTAAAGAATTCATATTTTTAAACCCGTTCCTCTTAATCCATGAGTTTGAAAAAAACGCGTAATATATCTTGTGGCGGTAGTTGCTCATTTTTTGCATCCTTACCACTTCGCTGTAGGGACAATTCTTTAAGACGTGAATTGGTCTCAAAATGTTCGCATATTTTTAGGGCGACCGTATCGCAAGCCGAATTCGAGCCGCTTGTAACTAGAATGTGATTATCGGGATTTTGTATGTACAGTTGTAAGATTGCCTCCACAATTGTTGTTGTTTTGCCGGTACCTATAAGAGATTATCCAGAACATTAGACTGGGTCAGTCGTCATATGAAATAAAGGGGACCGCCTCTTAATTTGAAAATGAGGTCATTATTTTCATCTGGATATACTCTATAAAGTCTTCTGATATATATTTCCTTTTTTTCGTAGTTAGCTGAAACGAAAAGTATTATTTAAGGGGGACAACTCGCTCAGCAGACACGACTATTTTAAAACGACTTCAGAACCTGCTAAAAACATAAATTTTTATTCTTTTGCTCGTGCGCATTCAGATTTGATTCTTTGGCAAATGAACGAAAAGTGTATACATAGTTGTTTTGTTGGAAGTTTAGGTTAGGAAGAGTCAGAACATATGAGTAAATGTGCAATTTTTTTGCTGATATTCAAAAAACAAACCAGTATATTCAAGTTGGAGTATTATATTTTTGTGGGCCAAGCAGTTGTGTGTACTAGATACATACTTTGCAGGTTAGTAAAATAAAATAAAATAATTTTTTATCATTATTATTGTTATGATAAATTTTTTCTTAATTGAAAAAATTTTTAAATTAGAATAGAAGAAAGAAAAAAATGTAGACAACTGCCAAAGCTCGTTGTATAGATCCATTTCGGGAACTGCTAAATTCCTTCATCGGCAACGTTTAGGCGCCGCTGCTATAACCATTCAGCCATCACAGCGGTTTTTTGTTTGTCTTCATTAATCCTACTTCTATTCTAGTTCGTGCCAATTGATATTCACAACACTGCGACATCTGTTGCAGAATGGATGTGAAAATTGGACTTGTTTGATGGCATGCTACCATGGATCTATAAACCAAGCTTTGGCAGTTGTCTACACTTTTTTCTTTCTCTCTCTCTGAGTTTAAAAATTTTGTTTCAATTAAGACAATATTTATCATAACATAATGATAAAAAGATTATTTTTAGGCCTTGAGCTCGATTCGAACCCGCGATCTTACAAATCAGTAGGCCGATATAACAACAAAAATTGTTGATAAAATATAATATTAAAAAAAACTAAAAAAATTTAATTAAATGAAACAAAATAAAGTAAAGGGAAGGTATAGAATGGAAATAAAAGAAAAGGAAATAGGAGGAAAGCCAGATTAGTAAAGGAAAGGAAAACTAAAGAGGCAAAGGAAAAGGAAGTAAAGTAAATAAAGTTAATGTTAAGGTACTTTAGTGGTGGGGTCTGCTGTTCACAGAGTGTGTGGACCCCAGTCTTTCAGCCGAAAGTTGTAGTCGTTGAAGAAAGCAGCACAAAATATTTGGAGGAAGCATACTTAAGCTGCAGTATCGTCAGTATATATTATATAGTTAGACTGGCGGCGACCAAGGCTAAGGCTACAGTACAAAGAAGCATTGGAGACTTCGCTCAGGCCGGAGCATACTCGATAAAAAAAAACAGTAGACTATACCTAATCCGTTTGGGAAAAAATTAAAAGGAGACAGGATTTGTGTATTAGCCATCAAGCAGGAAAGGCGTGGACAAAGACGCGTGGCTGCAAAATTCCTAACATCATTAACAAAACCTACCACATTTGGGATGATATAATCCATCAAACAGGGAAAGGCATTCGACTGACAAATTGCTAATATCTCTAAAGAGAGCAGACTTAAGGCTCACGATGGACATTTTAACTGGACATTGCCTTCTGGCGTCACATGCCTACTTATAGGCAGGGTCTCGTAAGTAATAGCAGATGTAGTAAGTGCGAGATGCAGGAAGAAACGCGAGTTCTTTATTGAATGGCCAGTTCAGTCTAACCTACCTGAAATCAACATTATAAATTTTCTACTTACCTGGTGGTCCAACGACTATATACGGACTATGCGGATTCGCACCGCCCACAATTTGTTTTACAGCTTGCAACTGTTCTGGATTTTCGTTAATCTGTTTATTAATGATTTCCAAACTATCAAGGTCATGACCCCATTTGTCACCAAAAACTAAAACTTTAAATATATATGTTTCAAATCTACTCATCTAATATTTTCTAGTTGATATCGCCTTAACAATACATTGTAAATCGGGTATCGGAACCCTGATATTATACTGAGGCATAGAAGAAAAGGCTGAGAATTGACTAGGTCTTTAGTTTATCAACTGTCGAATAAAGTGAAGAGTCTTCTAGGAAGGAAGATGGTAGCATTGCCAAATTATAAAAAGGTGAGGTTCGTGCGAGAAGGTGGTCTGTTTGATTTTAACTTGTAGTAACTAAGACGAAGTACAGTATAATTTGAGATTGTACTATATTTTAAAGGGTTTATAAATCTAGTTGATAGCATACAGTCTCTAACGTATTTTATCGCAGTTCAGTGTTATTAGCTAATAGCAATAATGCGAGAAATCAAAGTTCTTAAAAATGGGTTCAGATCAAAGTTAAGGGAATTTAATACCCAAATACTTAGAAGGGAAATAAAGCAAAGTGGATGCAAATGGAAATAAATCCGAACTATAATGACGGTTACGATAGGTTATGGAATAATCCTCATAATGAAGAAAAAGCTCACCAACAGGTGATGGGCTTAAAAGTTATAAGCGGGAAGATACAAACTTTACACGAGTAATACAATTAGTGAAATGGGAAAAAAGTAAGCATGCAAATTCATATTGCATAGATTAACTGGACAAAATTGAACAGATTGAGATTAATATCTAGGTTTTTGCATGTACGGTCTGCGCTGATTCGGAAATAAACAGATCCTACAAGCTACCTGATCACTGTACTGTTTTTCAGGAGACCCAGCAGTCGCAACCAAAGCGGTAGAAACACTGGAAGATAATAGCAACCACGTCGACTTATATATTGACAGAAGAGCGACAATTTAGGCAATAATCTCGCATAGCACAACATCTTAAAGTGTGTTAGAATGTAAAAAATGTATGGAAAGAAAAAGCAGATGAGCTAGCTAAAAATAGCATATCCCTCGAGGCTTGCGTTATAGACGTCCCAATCAGATTGGGCGAGATTAAAAAAAGGCGAGTGTTGCACATAATCGACAGAGCAGGAAAGGCGTAGAACAAAGCGCAGGGCTGCAAAGTGTGGAAGATCATGCGCAGGTATTACAACCAACACAGTTACCCTCATCATTATATAGAGGGAACTGTAGGCTCATAAGGGGTATTCTGGTTGAATGCTGCGTCCTTGCGTCACATGTGTATTCTATTATAAAATAGCTCGCAGTTTTTGAAAGGGTTTTCTATTTTGGACGCTGAACTAATTTCTGATAGCACTACACTGAAAGAAAAAGACTGGTAAAATCAACCGAAATTTCTGTAAATTTTTATCCATCGCAACAAGATGTTGAATCAACTGCGCGCAAATCCTTGATTCGTAATTGACCGTTTTAGTAGTCAAATAAACAAAAAAGTTGTTTCATTATACTTTACCCATAGTTTTGTTAAATTAACAATTATTACTGTCGCTCTAAGAATACCAATCAAAACTGTTAATATCAAAGGGATTTCTGTTCATTCGAAATAACCAACGTAAACTGTTAAATTAACAGTGTTTATTGTCGAAATGACACTGACAGTGAAATCTGTTTTAAATTACAGATATTTCTGTTTTTTTCTAGATTAATAGCGTAAACTTTTACATCAAGAGAGTTTTCTGTCCATACCTATGACATTAATACCTGTGGAAAAAATAAAAGCCGGATAAGTATATTTTAAACATACGTAGTTTTTTTTTATTTGTATAAGTTACACATAAGTACATTTCATTTCTAATGATTTTATTGCTATATTTGGTAATATTAATTAAAATAATAATAACTTAAATCTGATTCAAATAAACAAAACTTGTTCCGAATCACAATCGAAAGCTTTGTACGAAAGTATGTTGCCATATATGTATATACGTAAATATGTGAATACATATTCACACACGCGTTAGTACATGCTCTAGCGAAAATAAGAGCATGTACCGTTTGTTAAACCACATTGGCGTCGATTTCAAGAACTTTATTTCAACTTTACAACTGAACATTATACACATACATTAAACATTATACAATTTATTACTTTGTTTTATTAAACGCACTTTCACCAAATTTTATAATTTATTTAATTTATAGCTTTGATCTTCGCGGCGCATTACTTTACTGCTTATTCTCAACTTCTTCTCTCGCATGTAGAGTTGCCACACGTGATTTTCGAACAAAAACTTGTAGTATAAATGTTTGACATAACATTTTAAATGGAGAATTTGAAAGCTATAGAAAGTAAAGAATGAAATCGATGGAAGGTAATTGGAATAACTATACATATAATTCGGCAAGTTTAATTCTCGTAACACTTTATTTTGAAACGATTCCAAAACAACTCAAAACTTTTATGCTGTCGGAAACATCAACAGTAAAAAAGGATGTTTTTTATTATCTTATTAGATTCGTTCGCATGAGTGAAAATTCGTAAAAACTTGAACAAAATGTTACCAATTTTGGAAAAATCCTGTTCGTTCAAACAAAACTTTTGCAACAAGAGTGCGCAATTTTGCATTTCGCTTAGAGGAGAAGTTGCAAAATTGTACCCGATAAATAAGTGTCCCGGTATCGCTGTTGTTCGCTGTTGAAGTGACCTGTAAGATTGTGTAAGTTGTGTCAACAGAAAAATCAGTTTGATTGATTAGGAATCTGTCAATTTTACAGAATTTTGTTAACTTAAGAGCGACAATTTCTCTTCTGTTGAAATGACTAAACTAATTTGTTCGCTTGACAAAGAACTCGGTCGAATTAACCATAATTCGATCAATTTCACCGAATATCCGTTAAATCAAGAACAACAGAACAGATTTGTGATTTTACTAGCACCATTTCTTTCAGTGTATGTACTCATTAATTGTATATGAATCCCTCACGGATCGCCTAGTTCAACCTCAGCTTGCGTTACTTATGTATCCATATCTATGATTTAGTATTACTTACTTAAGGTTTGTGATAGCTTCAACTTTTGGTAATTCGCCGCCGGGGAAAACATATTTCAGTTTATCGTTATCCAATAAATCTAAGGCGCGATGTTGATATCTAACCGAATAGCGGTTTTGGACGGAAGATTATGTCGTACTTATCAAATTGTAGTTTGCGAATACCCAGCAATATTTTATTCATATCTCCATAATTAAGTTCATCGGCTTTAACGTACACAAAACCGTTTTGAATTCCTCCTAAGGTTTCCCACATAACGGCGAAGTTCTGAATCTGTATTCGCATCCTCATGAGCATTAACGAAAAGTAAGTCTACTTCATATTTCATTTTGTGAATGAGCACTTAAAGGCGGTACAAATACTACTTCATCAACTGCCAGGACTCAGAATATCCCTAATATTCACTTTTTTTGGTACAGTCACCTAATGAATTGTTAGTCATAGATTATTCTAGTTATTAGAAAGATTCAACCCTACCACGACTATTGATGTTCGACTTTAAACCCATCTTTATACATGCACTAATCTAGAATAAATCCTATCCCTCGAAGCTAGACTTACTAGCTGGCAATTCTGTCGGTCGGCCATTTAGGTTGCTTTTTGACGTTTCTCTTTTGTTTGGTGTTTCCAACTAGAGAAAATATCCAACAGCTATCTCTAAACAAAAACAAAATATAAGACGTGATATACCTTCGAAGAGATTGAGGCGGAGTCTGAGTTTTCACTGAGAAGTTTTTCATGGCAGAAATACACTCGGAGTGGTTGCCAACTCACTACCGAGGGGCGACCCCGATTAGATAAACTTTTTTCTAATTGAAAAAAACTTATTTCTTGATGTTTTATGTTGCTTTCGCCGCGACTTGAGTCCAGCATCTTCGGTGTGATAAGCATAGCACGCTACCACCACACGACGGCGGCAGCCAACAACTGCCTTTAAGTCTAGGAAAAAGTATCGGCACCCCTAGAGTTTGTTTATAACTACCAATTATCGTTGAGATTACCAACTACTTGAAAAGTGCGAAGACGAAGATACATACTCTCGTTACATGTAAACTTGGCCTAACGTTTGGGTATGTAGTATTGTGTATTTGTATATGCATGGTAGAACGGGTCAAATTTTTTTCCATCAGGAGTATAGCAAAAACGTAATCTACAGATGATTCTAAGAAAAATTGTTGAAGACACCATAGCTGTAAGTCCGATTTCGAGTCCCCGACTTTTGCAAAATAGATATTTTGCCATATGAATGTAGCGTTTGGCCAAAAAATCTTCATAGCTTCTGATTGAATTATAGGAAAAATATTATATTGGGCTTACTGTAAAGGTATTAATATCTATAGTGTTTTTGAATTTTAGTAGAGATATCAGGCTTAAATTATGAGAAATTAGCCTAAAATGAACTTTTAACTACTATATTATCATTATACTCAGTCGAGCAGAGCTCACAGAGTATATTAACTTTGATTGGATAACGGTTGGTTGTACAGGTATAAAGGAATCGAGATAGATATAGACTTCCATATATCAAAATCATTAGTATCGAAAAAAAATTCGATTGAGCCATGTCCGTCCGTCCGTCCGTCTGTCCGTTAACACGATAACTTGAGTAAATTTTGAGGTATCTTGATCAAATTTGGTATGTAGGTTCCTGGGCACTCATCTCAGATCGCTATTTAAAATGAACGATATCGGAAAATAACCACGCCCACTTTTTCGATATCGAAAATTTCGAAATCGAAAAAGTGCGATAATTCTTTACCAAATACGGATTAAGCGATGAAACTTGGTAAGTGAGTTGAACTTATGACGCAGAATAGAAAAATAGTAAAATTTTGGACAATGGGCGTGGCACCGCCCACTTTTTAAAAGAAGGTAATTTAGAAGTTTTGCAAGCTGTTATTTGGCAGTCGTTGAAGATATCATGATGAAATTTGGCAGGAACGTTCTCTTATTACTATATGTCTGCTTACTAAAAATTAGCAAAATCGGAGAACGACCACGCCCACTTTTTAAAAAAAAATTTTTTTAAAGTAAAATTTTAACAAAAAATTTAATGTCTTTACAGTATATAAGTAAATTATGCCAACATTCAACTCCAGTAATGATATGGTGCAACAAAATACAAAAATAAAAGAAAATTTCAATATCGGCGTGGCTCCGCCCTTTTTCATTTAATTTATCTAGGATGCTTGTAACGCCGTAAGTCGAACAAAAATTTGCCAATCCTTGTGGAATTTGGTAGGGGCATAGACTCTAGGACGATAACGGTTTTATGTGAAAAAGGGCGAAATCGGTTGAAGCCACGCCCAGTTTTTATACACAGTCGTCCGTCTGTCCTTCCGCTCGGCCTTTAACACGATAACTACAGCAAAAATCGACATATCTTTACTGAACTTAGTTCACGTACTTATCTGAACGCACTTTATCTTGGTATAAGAAATGGCCGAAATCCGACTATGACCACGCCCACTTTTTCGATATCGAAAATTACGAAAAATTAAAAAAATTCCATAATTCTATACCAAATACGAAAAAAGGGATAAAACATGGTAATTGGATTGGTTTATTGACGTTCTGCAGGGCGAAATAAAAAAACCTTGAAATCTTGGCAGGAATACTGTTCGTAGCATTACATATATAAATAAATTAGCGGTACCCGACAGATGATGTTCTGGGCCACCCTGGTCCACATTTTGGTCGATATCTCGAAAAACGGCCTTCACATATACAACTAAGGGCCACTCCCTTTTAAAACCCCTCATGAATACCTTTAATTTGATACCCATATAGTACAAACACATTCTAGAGTCACCCCTGGTCCCCCTTTATGGCGATATATCGAAAAGGCGTCTACCTATAGAACTAAGGCCCACTCCCATTTAAAATAATCATTAACACCTTTCGTTTGATACCCATATCGTACAAACAAATTCTATAGTCACCCCTGGTCAACATTTATGGCGATATCTCGAAAAATCCCTGAAAAACGAGGGGAATTTTGCGATCGATTTTTGAGTAACTTTCCGGTGCGCTAGAGACTTGATACTTGGGCCGTGGGTCAGAACCCCGTGACAATGCAATATTTTATCAAAAAAATTCCGCTAGGTGGCCCATGGATCGAGATATTAGGAAAATTAAGTTTAATTTGGGAATCTTTCAATCCATTTTAACTAACTTCCCGGTTACCTAGAGACTTGTATCTTAGCACATAGTTCGAGACCTGGTGACAAAATAATTTATAGAAAACAAAGTTCCGCTAGGTGGCATGGAGATAACTACAAATCCCTGAAAAACGAAGGGAATCTCGCGATCGATTTTCGAGTAACTTACCGGTGAGCTAGAGACTTGAAACTTAGGCCGTGTGTCAGAACCCGTTGACAATTCAACATTTGATCAAAAAAATGTCGCTAGGTGGCGCATGGATCGAGATATTAGGAAAATTAATTTTAATTTAGGAATCTTTCAATCCATTTTTAACTAACTTCCCGGTTACCTAGACACTTGTAACTTCGTATGTAGTTCGAGACCCGGTGACAATACACTTTACAGAAAGCAAAATTCCGCTAGGTGGCGCGCTAAGTGAGATAACTACAAATTCTTGAAAAACGAGGGGAATCTTGCAATCGATTTTTGAGTAATTTCCCGGTGAGCTGGAGATATGAAACTTGAGCCGTAAGTCGTAACCCGGTGACAATGCCATATTTTATCAAAAAAATTCCGCTAGGTGGCGAATGGATCGAGATATTAGGAAAATTTATTTTAATTTGGGAATCTTTCAATCCATTTTTAACTAACTTCCCGGTTACCTAGACACTTGTAACTTCGTACATAGTTCGAGACCCGGCGCTCTACCTTAATAATTTTAAATCAAGATTCTTTTACAAGAGCTATTGTTAAAGTTTTTTAGTCAAAATTCAACAAGACTATGTCTGTATTAAAGGAAAAATTGCCTTCAATTTTTTGGCCCATTTATATAAAGGTTGTCCTTAAAATTTTTTTATCATCTTTTTATTAACAAATTTCTTATGAAAAATTTGTTTTTGTTTACACCTAAAATAAGCTTAGAACATTTCCAACAACTTTCATTCAAACAGTTTTCTTTTTTCGAATTCATTTTAGTAGAAAAAATTTTTCAAAAAACCTATATTATCAAGTAATAAGCATAAAACACAATTTTTATAATTTTAATGTAATTTATTTAAAAAAACTATTTTTTACTTAGAATTGGCCATTTTAACGTATTTTTCAAAATAAAAATAAAATCTTTTTTGCACTCCTTTCGTGGTTGTTTTTCACGACTTTCTGCTGTAACAGCCATAACACCTTCACGTTTTTATACTCAGCTGAGCAGAGCTCACAGAGTATATTAACTTTGTTCGCATAACGGTAATCCGTAACGGCATAAACTAATCGAGATAGATATAGACTTCTATATATCAAAATGATCTGGGCGAAAAAAAAATTCATTTAGCCATGTCCGTCCGTCCGTAAAAACGACAACTTGAGTAAATTTTGAGGTATCTTGATGAAATTTGGTATGTAGGTTCCTGGGCGCTCATCTCAGATCGCTATTTAAAATGAACGATATCGGACTATAACCACGCAACTTTTTCGATATCGAAAATTTCGAAAAAACCGAAAGAGTGCGATAATTCATTACCAAAGACGGATAAAGCGATGAAACTTGGTAGGTGCGTTGACCTTATGACGCAAAATAGAAAATTAGTAAATATTTGGACAATGGGCGTGGCACCGCCCACTTTTAAAAGAAGTTAATTTAAAAGTTTTGCCAGCTGTAATTTGGCAGTCGTTGAAGATATCATGATGAAATTTGGTAGGCACGTTACTTTGTGTGCTAAATAAAAATTAGCAAAATCGGATGACGAACACGCCCACTTTTAAAAAAAATTTTTTTTAAGTCACATTTTAACAAAAAATTTAATATCTTTATAGTATAAAAGTAAATTATGCCAACATTCAACTCCAGTAATGATATGGTGCAACAAAATACAAAAATAAAAGAAAATTTCAAAATGGGCGTGGCTTCGCCCTTTTTAATTTAATTGTTCTAGAATACTTTTGATGCCATAAAACTCCAAAGCTCTCAGCTGAGTATGTAATGTTCGGTTACAACCGAACTTAGCCTTCCTTACTTGTTTGCTTATTACTTGAAAATATAGGTTTTTGTTTTTTTGAAAACGAATTCAAAAAAGAAAAACTCTCCGAATGAAAGTTTTTCGAAATGTTCTGAACTTATTTTAGCTGTAAAGAAAAAACATTTCCATAAGAAATTTGTTAAAAATGATAATATAGTAGTTAAAAGTTCATTTTAGGCTAATTTCTTATATTTAAGCTGATATCTCTACTAAAATTCAAAAGCACTATAGATATTAATACAGATTCTGAAATGTACGTAAACTACTTTTAAAGTAAGTTCAATATGATATTTTTCCTATAATTCTGTCAGAAGCTTTGAAGATTTTTTGGCCAATCCCTACATTCATATGGCAAAATATCTATTTTGCAAAAGTCGGGGACTCGAAATCGGACTTACAGCTATGGTGTCTTCAACAATTTTTCTTAGAATCATATTTAGTTTACGTTTTTGCTATACTCCTGATGAAAAAAAAATCCATCCATACAATTTGACCCGCTCTAATGTATAGATTAACACCTTCCCAAAGATCATAACCAGTTGTTCCATTTTATAAATTTTCGATTGTGCCACTTTTTATCAATACTTTTTTCGCAAACTTATAGATTTGTTATCGGTGTGTTATCGAAAAGTTATGATTTTTTTTTCCAACTGTATCGATTTGTTATCGAAAAGTTGTCCATTTCATATCGCAGTGTTACCAATTTGCTATCGGCATGTTATCGATTTCTTAACGTCGACTCATATGTTTGTTATAAATCATATACCTTCAAAACTTCAATATAAAAGCGATGACACACATATAAACCTACAATAGCAAGCCGCTAAACCCAATAAGGAGAAAATGACAAGCTTATAGCAAATCGAAATCTCGATTTTTTCGGAATCGTTTGTTTTCGATAAGAATCCGACGCACCTCTTATCAGAAAGTTCGAAACTATTTGTTTCTGGTAAAGCTACCTCTGTTGTGGTTTAACTTCAACCCTTCGGAAAGCTCTGATTAACTTAAAACAATTAGCTTCCAGACGCACCATCGAACTTCACGAGTACTTGGTACTCTGGCTTTTTTTTCTAAAAATTTTGATGTTGCTTTTCTAGGCCTTGATTTTCGGTGTGGTAGGTGCAGCACGCTACCAGCGCACTAGTTCCAACTGGAAAAGCAGAGCCAACTGGAATGTGTCACCAGTCCTTTTGTCCCAACAAAAGAGACTAACGATTGTTTCACTAGATTTGCAGATAGTAGATCGTCCCTTAGGCTCGATTAGCATAGAAAACTTAGCTCAAACCTTTACTTTGATAGATGGGTTCAAGGTATGTTCAGGTGGGCGTGTTTCATAGAGTTCGGGGAACTTAAATCAAAGCAAAATTTTTAGCTTTCCCTGATATATGACTCAGTAGTCCGTCAAAGTCAAAATCTGAGTAGTAGCATTCTATGTAAATGGGTTCTTGTGCCGGCTACCAACAATCGTCACAGGGCAGATTATTTTTAAATTAATTTAATGTATAATTACCATAACCTTGAGCTCATCATCATGTCGCTCAACCCGCGTACTCTCTTGATATAAACTGCAATATGGCAGCATCGTGTGTATATCTTCAATTTCTAATAGCATTTGTAAAGCGAGTTTGATGTTTTCCGGTGTAAGGTGAAGGGAACTAATGAAGCTTCTAAAAAAAATGTATATAAACACATATGTATATTAAGTTTCGTTTTTCATGTTTTTTATGAAGCTAGCGATACAAACTGTATTATTGGGTCGCCTTTTGCTAAGGATTCCGTTGAAAACTTTTGCGTTTGTGCAAATTTGACTCTTTCGCTTGGATAGTAGTGAGGCAACTCTTCAACCACTTTGAACTCTCTGCAAAAAAAAATTTAAAAATATATTTTTAACCTTAGGTTTAAACTTTGCGATTTGACAGCTCAGCGAACGATTTTGTTCAGACGACTGGTACCTAGCGTTAACCCGACACGATGTACCTTAAGGAGCGCCTAAGATGAAATGAGTGCATGCATTTTCGCAAGTAGCTCATTAATAGAAACACAAAACTAATATTTTTTTTATTTTAACGGTTTTATTTAGCTTGACTTGGCAGGCCGGCCGTTGTGAACGAATTTTGTAATTAAAATTTAAGTAACTTCCCGATAAGCTACAAGCTTAAAACTTGGAATATACTTCAGAACCCGATGACAATGCAATAATAAGAAAAAAAACTCCGATAGATGGTTCATCAGTGGCGTAGTAAGGAGGCAAGGGGGGCAGTTTGCCCCGGGCGCTACTTACAGAGGGGCGCCAAATGGTCCGCAAAGCAGAACTTCCTGGATAGTTTGTATTTTTATTATAACTGATTTCTGGAAAAAATTGTCTATACTAAAAAATTCATGCATATATCCAGAACACTTGCGAGAGGTTGTAGAATAATTGAAAGCATATATCCTTTTTTCTGATGTTCAACGTTACGATAGGAGTTATTAAAAAATGATTTAACAAAAACTGTCAAACGTGAATCCGAAATTCGAGACACTATCTGTGAAGAAGCAATAGAAATAGCAAAGTCTCTTTGTGAAAAATAGGATATTGATATAGTAAAACGTGAAAGGAGACGCCGCAAAATCGGCTAGAGATATTGGTGTTTCCACAGATTGTGAAATTTCTCGCGTCATGAAAAGTGTTCTCGATCGACTCCAACAAAAAATACGTACAAGACTTAACGACGAAATTACCTTAATTTTATATTTGGATTTCTCTTAGAAGTTGGAAATTTGTTAAACAGGCATAATAACGACGAAATTGTAAGGATTTGGGTGAATTTTATAATACAAATTTCGAAGGAACAGAACTTTTTAGCGAAATATGTGTCTGCAAAATATTACTTCACAGTAGAAAAGAAAATGAACCTCAAACTCCGTTAGAATTACTTTTATAATTTCGTATGGAGAAGATGTTTTTCCAAACTTGACTATCTCAGTATTACTAATGTATTATAATCATATTATTATTATTTGTATTTGAGTCTATTTATAGATAATATATTCAGCCTATGATAAAAATATAGGAAGGTAAAACCATTCTCTCTTCTCGGCGGCCGTAATGATTTTTTGATTTAAAAAAAAATTTTAAATCTCTCTCAAAAACTTTGTGGAAATGCCAAACCAAAGGATACAAACAAAAATTTTAGTATATATAACTTTACAAATGCCCGATAAAAAAATAAAAATTAAATAGATTGAAAAATTGATATGAATTTTTTAGTTCGGTTTTAGTTTAATTTGTACGATTTAACCTTGCATGGTTATAATTTGCTCATACCAGCATTCAGCTTACTCCCATCATTAGAGATGTTGCAGGTCTTCGCAGCTGGACTATTCACCTAGTCCAACTGGGGAATACTAATTTGTGGAAGTTGAATTTTTCCGACACATTTGTCCCCCACTTTGGCGTTAAGTGGGACATCACGATTTTGTATTGACGACATGCAGAGAGCAGCGCACATTTATTTATTTATTTATTTAAAATGCCATATAGAATAGTCTTTTACAGTGCCATATTGTATTAATCTTATTACTAGTACAAAGTAAGTTTAAAAGCTCGACATATACATTTTTCTGTTTATCGTCGACAGAACTAGGCGGCATAGTCTTTTTCCCGTCCGTCCATGTATTGTTCTTATTTTTGTTGTACAATAGGGTTAATGGGCTAGAACACTCAAGAAACTTTAAATAAATTCCTCTAACGGAGGTCCAAGGAATCGAGCAGCTTCAATATGGTTTTAGCAAAAAAAAAGTTGCTATTACAGATTTTTGTGCCACATTACAGACGAATACATGATTTGTGCTATACACCAGGCTGGGGCAATACATAGAGACCGAAGTTGGCGCAGAGTAACGCGCATCTCCTTCGGAAGTGTGCATTCTTCTTCGGCGATGTCTGCAAAAGGCGGGAGCCAGAGCTTGAAGGAAATCACAGACTCTGCGTTCGTGTTGCTCTGGATCATACTACAACTGATCTCGTCATAGGGCTTATGCAGATGTCTTCTTATCTACCTTAGAGGCGCAACTACATCAATCGTCTTTTGGAATGCCTCGGTGCTCAGACGTCTTAAGAAGATATTCCATGCCAGTTCTATGTGGAAAATTTGGCAACCCTGCAACTTTCTCCGTTGCAGCGATATGAGGATTTTTACGCATCTTTGTCCAATGTAGACAATTTCGGATGCATTTGTATTGAAGCAGAGACTGCGTTCGAACGTCACAACCAAAAGTTGTTGGCGTTCCACAGTAGCAATGTGCCATCGAAGTGGCTGTCCAGTTGTTGTGTTATATGCAAGGTCCACGTCGTGAACAATATGGCCGCATGTACATTAAATCAGTATCATGTCCTGTGATGTGAAAAATTTGAAGAGACAAGGGATATAAATGTATATTTTGCAGAATAGATTTCTTTTGTTCATTGCAATCTGAATTCGCAGAGCCATGAAGCTGTCGGACAAAACTAAGTTCCTCCTCTATGCCTTTCAACACGCCGGGGAACGAAGCTCCCTCCGTTGTTGTCCTTCAGCAGCGAGGGCAATGTTTCCTATATTTCAGAACGAGGGTGGCAGAGGTATGATGACTTTCCCACCTTTATTATGGCTTTCACACCAAAAATGATTACACTCCAACGATTAAGAATTCGGGAGTTCTCATAAAAAAGTTTGAGCTTAACGTAAAAATATTTAAAAAAGTTTTTACGACTTCATTGGTTTATTAATTTTTGAATATATAAAATTATATTGTTTTGGTAATATAGGAGGAGAGGGAGGCCAAACAAATATATTTCCCCGGGCGCCAGGAAATCTCACTACGCCACTATGGCACATAGATCGAAATATTTCAAAAAATCGTATTTGGAACACATAATACATACATGAATAGAAAGCGAGCTATGAAAAAAATCGCCGCCAGGTGGTGCAAGGATCGAGATATTAAAAAAATCGTATTTGTGGTCCGATTTTCCTCATATTTGGATCACATAATACATACATAAATAGAAAGCGACCTATGAAAAAAATTGTCGCCAGGTGGTGCAAGGATCGAGATATTAAAAAAATCGTATTTGTGGTCCGATTTTACTCATATTTGGACACGTTTTTACATACATAAATAGAGATCGACCTATGAAAAAATCGCCGCCAGGTGGTGCAAGGATCGAGATATAAAAAATCGTATTTGTGGTCCGATTTGGCTCATATTTGGAACACATAATACATACAGGAATAGAAAGCGACCTATAAAAAAAAATCGCCGCCAGGTGTGCCGCAAGGATCCAGATATTAAAATAAAAAATTTAAAAAAAATTTTAAGTTAAACGGTTTTATTGAAAACAATACTTACATTAAGTAATAATAATACTAAAAGATAGAAAATAATAAAATATGTCCTAGGTACTAGTCATCACACTCCTCATCAATCTAGGGCGTTGATCATACAATTAAATAAAAGCGTTGGACGCGTCAAATTTCTATTGATAGTCATATATAAGACCAACTGAACCTTAATCAGGTTATGCTACGTCTCACATTTTTAGAAATTTCACGCGCCCAACGCTTTTATTTAATTGTCTGATCAACGCCCTAGATTGATGAGGAGTGTGATGACTAGTACCTAGGACCTACCTAATTATTTCCTATCTTTTAGTATTATTACTACTTAATGTAAGTATTGCTCTCAATAAACCGTTTAATTAAAAATTTTTTTTATTTATTTCATTGACTATCTCAATTTTTGCGACACCTAGCGTGATTTTTTTTACTAAAGCGGTGTCTATTTCTGTATGTCAAATAGGATTTCCAAATGAGCCAAATCGGACCACAAATACGAGGCGATTTTTTTCATAGGTCGGTTTCTATTCGGACCACAAATACGATTTTTTTAATATCGCGATTATTGCACCGCCTGGCGGCAATTTTTTTTTCATAGGTTACTTTCTATTCATGTATGTATTATGTGTTCCAAATATGAGCCAAATCGGACCACAAATATGATTTGTTTAAATATCTCGATCCTTGCGCCACCTATCGGCGCTTTTTTCATAGGTCACTTTCTATACATGTATGTATTATGTGTTCCAAATATGAGCCAAATCGGACCAAAAATAAGATTTTTTTGAATATCTCAATCCTTGCGCCACGTGGCGGCGAGTTTTTTTCATATGTCGCTTTCTATTCATGTATGTAATATGTGTTCCAAATATGAGTCTAATCGGAGCACAAATACAATTTTTTTTGAATATCTCGATACCTGCGCCACCTAGAGGCACCAGCCAGCCTGTCAAGTCAAGCCAAATAAAACTGTTTAAAAATACGCATAAAACACAAACTAAATGTGCCATCTACTTCAACTTTCATCTCCAACCAAACGGAAGATCCCCCTTTTATACAGATATGATAAAAAGTGTGCTTGCGAAAAGACACTTCCTGAATTTTCACAAGTATTTATATTTTTTTGGCCTGACTGTGTCTTATGCCACTGTGGAAAACAGCTCTTAACGGGTACCAGAGATATTATATAACTTTTGTGCCTAGAGCCTCGTCTATCTCTATTGTACTCTAATGCAACAATAACTTAAGTCCATATGTGTAATACTCCTATATTGCTACAAAAGGCTGGGTACATTCCCAAACATCACAGTGCCGATATATTGCTGTTTAAAGGTTTTTGTATTCAATAATCGAATGTACCTAAATTTAAATTTTTTCTTGTCACACTTATGCTGCTACAATCACAAAAATTGTATAGACTGTCTTGTTTTGATTTCGAATTCAAAACACAGTGCGAGCATTTTCTATTTGCATATAGGAGTATTACATATGCTTAATTCGATAAAACAGACGTGCACGGATACCATACATTTTCGACCGAAATGGTGTGCTTCAAGTAGGGAGATGCAGCACGATACCGTAAAAGCTCTGATGGTAGGCATTCCAGACAAGGTCAACAAATTTATACTTTAAACCCAGTTTTTGTTAAAAAGATATTTTATCCCTAACTTCAATTAAACTTCGGATGAAACACAGTTCATCAAATTCGATAAGATATTTAATTTTTCTATGCACTAATTTATAATTACCCACTCCTTAGTTCCCTTTCAAATAAATCCATGAAATTTTCTGAAACATTTGCCGAGATATGGTTATAATTAAAAATTTGCAAAAATAATCTAAATCGTTCGTGGCTTTGACGCAAAGTTCTTTCGAAATAACTAAATTTTCCAAACATAATACTTATATACATATAAATTTATTTACCCGAATTCCCGTTGGCGTCGGGGTACTACCTTTGGCTCAATTTCATCGTTCAACGTAAGTACGCCGAGTTGATTAACAAGATCCTTTTCGATCAGGTTTCCGGTTTTATATCTTTCGCTGTAAATAATAAGATATACATAGTTAAGTATTTAAATATTTACAGCCTTATTCATAAAAAATACATAAGGTTTTATAAAGCTTTTTAAAATTACATTTCGATACTTATTTAGGACGATAAGAGCTTTACACTGCACAGTGGTGGATCGTGAGCTTGGTTGTGGGGGGAGGAGGGGACACAGAGTGAAAATTTCTGAAAGTGATCACCGAAAACGTCATAATTTATTTTGGAGCAACAAAGGTATTATTTGATATCTATAGATAATACAAACAAATGCTCGTCTTTGATTTTTCCCAAAAAAAAACTGTACCCATAATTATCGTTATTTGAATTTTCTTTGTCCTTTTTCTTTATTTTTTATTTTTAATAAGTGAATCTGCAATTTGTATACTTGGATATAAAAAAGGAATGTTTAAGTTTGTTTACCGGAGTAGATTGAATGTTATACATTAATTCAGTTTAGTACACATAATATATGAACCAAATTTGGAATAAAAAGAAAAAAATATGTACCTTTCATTGTAAACTATATATTATATAATGTGAAATTCTAATTTTCTATTACGGTTGTCAACGTCAACCATCACTTCGTATCGTCGTCGACATCACGTCGTATCAACATCAATGTCACGTCAATGCATAATTGGTATTTACTAAGGCAATGTATTGATGCCGACGTGATATCGATAAAAACACGATCCCTATATTTTATTTACAATTTTTATTGAGTTAATTTTTTGTTTAGTGGACAGTTTGTGGATCTAAATAACTGCTGAAATCTATTAGTGCACAATTAAGCATTCAGGGAAAAATACACACAAGGAATTTGTTTACGAACTTTAGTGAATATATTGTAGATGATTGGATTTCTCTTTAGTACACCATTAGCAACTCCCTACCTCCCAGAGCGTGGTGCACTAATGGAAAATTTAATCGAATTCGGGAGGGGTATCAAAATATCCGAATTGACCTCGGTATTAATAATCTGAAGGCGGAAATAAAAAATCCTTGAAATTTCACAAAAACCTTTTAATGAACCACTTGAAAGCTTGCAACTATTTTTGCAAATTTTACTTAACGCAACTAAAATTTTTATATTCCGACTTCGGATTATTAAAATCGAGGTCAATACGTGTCTTTTGGTACCTCTCCTGAATTTTTTGGGCGTGTTTTAGCAGTCGACTGCTACCCTAGAACATTACCACAATTCTACTAAACTGACTGTTGTTGGTTATTTTGACTATTTTCTGAAATTGAATAAAAAATTAATAAATAAGAAGCATAAAAATCATAAAAAAGCTTATTTTTGAAATTTTTAATAGCTGAATTCTGTATTGCCGCGCTCGTCGTCGCCCAAAAACTGTGTCGACAAACTTTGTGTCGCGTCACGTCAACACAACTTCAATATTCACCCCTATTACGGTTGTCAATAGTGAGAAAATTAGTGTCGACGCTCGTGAATTGGTATCGGCGTTGTCAACGTCGATAACTATTGACGATTGTTGACGTTTTTTTGGTATTGGCTAAAACAATGTCGAAGTTGTGTTGACGTGACGCGTCACAAAATTTGCCGACACAGTTTTTGGTGACGATAGGCGCGGCAATACAGAATTCAGCTATTAAAAATTCAAAAAATAAGCTTTTTTTATGCTTTTTATGCTCCTTATTTATTAATTTTATATTCAATTTCAGAAAATAGTTAAAATAACTAACAACAGTTTAGTAGAATTGTGGTAATGTTCTAGGGCAGCGGTCGACTGCTAAAACACGTCCAAAAAACTCAGGAGAGGTACCAAAAGATACGTATTGACCTCGATTTTAATAATCCGAAGGCGGAATATAAAAATTTTACTTGCGTTAGGAAATATTTGCAAAAAAAACAGTTGCAAGCTTTCAAGTGTTCATAAAAGTTTTTGTAAAATTTCAAGGATTTTTTATTTCCGCCATCAGATTATTAACACCGAGGTTAATTCGGGTATTTTGATACCCCTACCGAATTCGATTAATTTTTCCATTAGTGCACCACGCTCTGGGAGGTAGGGAGTTGTTAATGGTTTACTAAAGAGAAATCCAATCATCTACAATATATTCACTAAAGTTCGTAAACAAATACCTTGTGTGTATTTTGCCTGAAATGCTTAATTGTGTACTAATAGATTTCAGCAGTTATTTAGTAGATCCACAAATTGTTCACTAAACACAAAATAAACTCAATACAAATTGTAAATAAACAACTGTCAAAAATATAGGGACCGTATTTTTATCGATATCACGTCGACATCAATACATTGCCTTAGTAAATACCAATTATGCATTGACGTAACATTGATGTTGATGCCACGTGATGTCGACGACGACACGAAGTGAAGGTTAAAGTTGACAACCGTAATAAGGGTGATTGTTTTAGCCAATACCAAAAAAGCGTCAACACCTATCAATAGTTATCGACGTTGACAACGCCGATACCAATTCATGAGCGTCGACACTAATTTTCTCACTATTGACAACCCTAATAGGGGTGAATATTATTAACTGGCTGACGGCAATATGTTCAGTCTCGTATTACACTCTATGAGAAGAAACTAGCGGAAAGAG
Source organism: Eurosta solidaginis (assembly GCA_029619165.1). Lineage (NCBI taxonomy): Eukaryota > Metazoa > Arthropoda > Insecta > Diptera > Tephritidae > Eurosta > Eurosta solidaginis. Next base: position 26,759 of record JARSSU010023779.1, read on the forward strand.
ATGTCTATGCATCTTTGTTTTATAAATTTTGCTAATTGAAATGCTTTTATTTTTAAATGTAAGATTAATCAACCCGAAATAAATCTGTTTATGTAATAATACCATATAAACATGATTTATTACTATTATTTTTATACTACACCGATATATTCAGAAATACTCCGTATGAATTTATTCTGAAATTTGTATTTGGATGCATAATGTTTTTATAGTAAAGTGAATTAATTTTTAATGAAAAGCGCAGAGGAAAAATCTAACAAATTCTTTAAAGTATTATAAAAATATTGTTTGACATAAAATTAGCCCAATTCAGTGGCCTAGAAATTAGCCGGAGAATTCAACCATATAATATCACAAAACTTGAATTGCATTCTCCCAAAAAACTTAAATTTTGAGTTACATCTGTTAACAATAAGACGAGTGATATATATTTCTATAATTCTTTTATTTTTTCATCAAAAACAGAAATTTTACAAAACTGCTAACGGCTACTGACTAGAAGAATTAACATAGGAATTACATAGGCAACCTTCTTAGACCAAGTCTAAAGGCCTAGGTCTAATTGGCGTCAATTGTAATTAAAAGGAAAAAAATTCAGTCATTTAATTTCTTTTATACACTTCACGAAAAATTTATGGGCTCATAAAATTGCCACATTTCACTGCTTTTTTTACTATAATTTGCTCTCATAATTCACTCGGTATTAAAACGGATTTTTAATAATGTCCCCTATTTCCCCCCGTAAATCCGCGCCTGAAACTACATTTACACTGGCCTCAAATGCGTATGAGCCATTTAAAAGCGTTAACATTGGCCTCATTCGCATTTCGCTTAACCTTCCCTGAACGACTAATAATAATTGATCAAACAATTTTACTTGCAAATCCTCTTATTTGCAACTTTCTGCTAAGTTCGATCACTAAACTGTTGAATAAATAACTCCAATATGTAATAATGCAAAATGGCCTTTATTAAAGTACTTCACAATAGCACTCAAACTGTGCAATGAATAGCTTGCTTAATAACCAAACTGATTGATAGCTCAAATCAAACTGAATTCCAGCGCCTCTACATTTGCTGCCTTATATACTCTCTGATTTCAAAGTTTCATCTTCTAGGCGCTTCCAGAATCTACTAGTTGCCATTAGCTCTCAAACTTCTCAGCTGTAACTACAATTGCACAATTTTATAGCTTTTCTCATTGCATACTTTCAGGAGTATCTCAGATATATGCAAGTGTTTGTGCATTGACTCTCCGCTGCTAGTATATGAACATCGTACATATGTGTAGACGCAATTATTGTTTCGTTTAATGTAGATACATAATGATTGCTTTATTGATGTGAATTCGCGTCACTGCTTAGCATCGGCTTAGAGATAGCAGCACCCCTTAGTTTTGCTAATATTCGTAACAGTACGATAGCACGGTACCAAATTTGTGTAGTTTTAATTGGCTTACAAAAATTCGGCAATTCACGAATGTGTCGAATTCGTTGTAAAATCTTTAATTTCAGGTTGTGGTAAAGTACAAAGTCACAAACACATTCATTTTAACAACAAGCCTTTATACAAATAATTTTTTTGGCAAAAAACCTTAGAGGAAACCCCAGTGCCGCAAGCCAAACTCGTTCTGTTTTATTTACAGAGCTCGGTTGTATCAATTTTATTATAATATCAGTCTAAAAGTTAAAAAAATCTTTCCAATAGCTGGGTGCTCCAATTTTTTTTTATACTCAGCGTTGTTTGCACACAGAGTATATTAACTTTGATTGCATAATGGTTGGTTGTACAGGTATAAAGGAATCGAGATAGATATAGACTTCCATATATCAAAATCATCAGTATCGAAAAAAAATTGATTGAGCCATGTCCGTCTGTCCGTTAACACGATAACTTGAGTAAATATTCAGATATCTTTAACCAATTTGGTACACGAGCTTATCTGGACCCAGAATAGATTGGTATTGAAAATTAGTGAAATCGGATGATAAATACGCCCACTTTTTATATATATAACATTTTGGAAAACACAAAATAATACACCTAGAATGTTGAAATTTGACATGTGGACTATATTAAGACTCTTGATAAAAATTTGAAAAATGTTTTAAAATGGGCGTGGCACCCCCACTTGTGATAAAATCAATTTTACAAATATTATTAATCATATGTCAAAAATTGTTAAACCTATCGTAACAAAAATCGGCAGAGAGGTTGCCTTTACTATATAAACGATTTTTAAAAGATGTATATTGGAGCGATTTTCCGACAGGGTGGAAAATCAACAAAACAAGATAAGTCAGATTTTTAAAAGGGTCGTGGACGAATAAAATCAGCTATATCTTTGCAAAAAATCGCTTTATATCAATGGTGTTTCATTTCCCAAGTGGATTTATAACAGTAAATAGGAAAAACTTCAAATTTTTGAAAATGGGCGTGGCATCGCCCCTTTTATGACAAAGCAATTTTCTATGTTTCGGGAGCCATAACTCGAAGAAATATTAACGGATCGTAATAAAATTGGGTACCCAAATTTTCCCTATAGCAGGAAATATTTCTAGAAAAATGGCCGAGATTGGTTAAAGACCACACCCTCTTTTATATAAAAGATTTTCAAAGGGCGTAGACGAAAATAATAAGCTATATCTTAGCAAAAAGCGCTTTGCATCAATAGAATTTTACTTTTTAAATTGAATTATAACATTAAATTGGAAAACACTAACATTTTTGACAAAAGGGTGTGGCACCGCCTCTTTTATGACTAAGCAATTTTCGATGTTTCGGGAGCCATAACTCGAAGAAAAATTAACATATCGTAATGAAATTGTATACACATATTTTCCTTATAGCAGACAATATTTCTGGTAAAAATGGACGGGATCGGTTAAAGACCACGGCAACTTAGATATAAAATAAATTTAAAAGGTTAGAATAATAAGCTATAACTTAGCAAAAAATAGTTTTTAATCAATGAAATTTGACTTATCAAGTTTTATTGTAAGAGGAAATGTGTGTTATGTAGAAAAATAATTTATCTGAAATGCAATGTACAATTGAAGCTCACGCTGAGTATATAATATTTGGTTACACCCGAACTTAGACACCTTTACTTGTTTTAATTGAATTCTTTACTCTTCCGTTTACCAATGCACCTTACGCTTCAATTTTCCCATCTATGGCCTAGATTCAGTAAGTTCGAGTTTTGACATCTTTGTATACCTTTCTTGAAAATGAAATTATATATTAACTTCGTCACGAATCTCAAAATTATAAGCCATTAAAGGAAAATAGATAGGCCCATCAATAAGTATACAAATTAATCCCTCAATTTTTAAGGTATCTTGATAAAATTTTGTGAGCGGGTATATTTGGGTGTCCGATTAGACATTTGTCGGAACCGGCCCGATCGCACCACTATAGCATATATCCCCCATACAATCGATTTTTCAGAAAAGAGGATTTTTATCATATCTTCCTCAATTTATCAGATTTAAGCTTCAAACTTCACCATATACTTTCGTATATTGCACATATTGTTGTCTGAACAAGTAAGGAAGGCTAAGTTCGGGTGTAACCGAACATTACATACTCATCTGAGAGCTTTGGAGACAAAATAAGGGAAAATCGCATGTAGGAAAATGAACCTAGGGTAACCTTGGAATGTGTTTGTATGACATGTGTATCAAATCGAAGATATTAAAGAGTATTGTTACGAATATTAGCAAAACTAAGGAGTGCTGCCATCTCTAAGCCGATGCTAAGCAGTGACGTGAATTCACACCCATAGATCAATCATTATGTATCTACATAAACGAAACATAATTGCATCTACACATATGTACCATGTACGTATACGAGCAGCGGAGAGTCAATGCACAAACACATGCATATATCTGAGATACTCCTATAAGTATGCAATGAGAAAAACTATAAAATTGTGCAATTGTAGTTACAGCTGAGAAGTTTGAGAGCTACTGGACTAGTAGATTCTGGAAGCGCCTAGAAGATGTATAAAATTGTGCAATTGTAGTTACAGCTGAGAAGTTTGAGAGCTGCTGGACTAGTAGATTCCGGAAGCACCTAGAAGATGCGAAGGTTGAAATCAAAGAGTATAAAAGGCGACAATTGTAGAGGCGCTGGGATTCAGTTTGATTTATTTCAGCGTACGACTAAGACGATATCTAGCGAGCAATAGCAGTATTATTTTGAAAGTCAGGTTCATTTAAGCTATCAGTTTGGTTATTAAGCTATTCGTTGCACAGTTTGAGTGTTATTGTGAAGTATTTTAATAAAGCCATTTTTCCATTATTCAATATTGGAGTTATTTATTCAACAGTTTAGCGATACGAACCTAGCAAAAGGGCAAATAGAGGATTTGCAGCAAATTCGTTACAGTATTTAAAAGGGAGTGGGCCATAGTTCTATAGGTGGACGCCATTTCGGGATGTCGCCATAAAGGTGGACCAGGGGTGACTATAGAATGTGTTTGTACGATATGGGTATTAAATGAAAGTGCTAATGAGTATTTTAAAGGGTAGTGGGCCTTAGTTCTATAGGTGGACGCCTTTTCGATATATCGCCATAAAGGTGGACCAGGTCTGAATGTGTTTGACGATGGGTATCAAATGAAAGATTTTAATATTTTTAAGTGGTGGGCCTTAGTTCTATAGTGGACCCTTTTCGAGATATCGCCATAAAGTGGACAGGTGATCTAGAATGTGTTTGTACATATGGTATCAAATGAAGGTGGTAATGAGTATTTTAAAAGAGAGTGATCCTTAGTTTCTATAGGTGGACGCCTTTTCGAGATATCGCCATAAAGGTGGACCACGGGTGACTCTAGAATGCGTTTGTACGATATGGGTATCAAATGAAAGGTGCTAATGAGTATTTTAAAAGGGAGTGGGCCTTAGTTCTATAGGTGGACGCCTTTTCGAGATATCGCCATAAAGGTGGACCAGGGGTGACTCTAGAATGTGTTTGTGCGATATGGGTATCAAATGAAGGTGCTGATGAGTATTTTAATAGGGAGTGGGCCTTAGTTCTATAGGTGGACGCATATGTGCGATAGTATATGTCGCCATAAAGATGGACCAGGAGTGACTCTAGAATGTGTTTGTACGATATGGGTATCAAATGAAAGATGTTAATAAATATTTTAAGTGGTAGTGGGCCTTAGTTCTATAGGTGGACGCCTTTTCGAGATATCGACATAAAGGTGGACCAGGAGTGACTCTAGAATGTGTTTGTACGATATGGGCATCAAATGAAAGATGTTAATAAATATTTTAAGTGGTAGTGGGCCTTAGTTCTATAGGTGGACGCCTTTTCGCGATATCGCCATAAAGGTGGACCAGGGGTGACTCTAGAATGTGTTTGTACGATATGGGTATCAAATGAAAGGTGGTAATGAGTATTTTAAAAGAGAGTGATCCTTAGTTCTATAGGTGGACGCCTTTTCGAGATATCGCCATAAAGGTGGACCAGGGGTGACTCTAGAATGTGTTTGTGCGATATGGGTATCAAATAAAAGGTGCTGATGAGTATTTTAATAGGGAGTGGGCCTTAGTTCTATAGGTGGACGCCTTTTCGATATATCGCCATAAAGGTGGGCCAGGAGCGACTCTAGAATGTGCTTGTACGATATGGGTATCAAATGAAAGGTATTAATAAGTATTTTAAAAGGGAGTGGGCCTTAGTTCTATAGGTGGTCGCCTTTTCGAGATATCGACATAAAAGTAGACCAGGGGTGACTCTATAACGTGTTTATATGATATGGGTATCAATATAAAGGTACTAATGAGGGTTTTAAAAGGGAGTGGCCCTTAGTTGTATATGTGAAGGAGTTTTCGAGATATCGAACAAAATGTGGACCAGGGTGACCCAGAACATCATCTGCCGGGTACAGCTAATTTATTTTTATATATAATACCACGATACTATTCCTGCCAAGATTCCAAGTGCTTTTGATTTCGCCCTGCAGAACTTTTTCATTTTCTTCTACTTAATATGGCAGGTGTGAAACAAAGTTTTTTCAAAAGTTCTGTTTTGCGTCAATAAACCAATGCAATTGCCATGTTTCTTCCCTTTTTTCATATTTGGTATAGAATTATGGCATGTTTTTAATTTTTCGTAATTTTCGATATCGAAAAAGTGGGCGTGGTCGTAGTCGGATTTCGGCCATTTTTATACCAAGATAAAGTGAGTTCAGATAAGCACGTGAACTAAGTTTAGTAAAGATATATCGATTTTGCTCAGTTATCGTGTTAACGGCCGAGCGGAAGGACAGACGGTCGACTGTGTATTAAAACGGGGCGTGGCTGGACTGGATCGATCTTATATATAGCATATATCCCCAACAACCGATTGTTCAAATAAGAAACTTTTCGCAATTTCTACACCAATTGACCAGCTAGAAGCTTCAAATTTCACCAAATGATTACGTATATAGTACATATTGTTGTCTGATAAACTCATAGAGATCGGTGGTATAATGTATATTATATACCCCATATAAACTGTCATTTCTGCCCCCTTTTTAACGGCTAGAAGCTTCAATTTCATCAAATACTTATGGCGATTTCTTTTCTACACCAAAATGTCGCCACTTTCAGGGGCAAACATTTTAAGATTCTCCTGTGAAATTGTAGCCACTTAAATTATTCAGTGCTACCCTGAATGACTTGAAAAGAACAAAAATTGTAACCCTGTCACGTAATCAGATGTTTGTTCGCGCCAGATAAACAAAAACTTTCGCAAATTATATTTATTTAAATAAAATTCATTTTAGTATACTGTGTTTATTTGTCAATGTGATTCATCAGCTGACTGACAGGGCTGTTCTCTGCACTGTCAATGGCAGCGAGTGCAAGTAATGTTGCATTTTTTGCCATTTTTAGGGGTAGATTGTTCAGAAAAGATAATGATGTCCACTATTGAGGCTACACTGATTTTACAACAGAGCACAACTTTTTGAAGAGTTGGCATGAAGGCGACATTTTCGTGTAGAAAAGAAATCACCATAAGGTTTACGTTATATATTGTTGAGATAAGTGATTCATTGTCATAGCTATTTCATACAGACCTCACACAAACTACCTACCCATTTTTAATTTTATATTTATCTTAAAACTCGCTTAGGTATTAGAGGTTAACGCCGGTCACTTAATCGGCGGCGGCGGCGTGTCAGGCGCGTCGACAAAGTGATCGGCGTAAACCTCTGAATTGAATGGCTATGAATGAATGTGGAAACATACTGCTGACGTCAATGGTATGTTTGACGATTTGGAACAACATCATTAACTTGCGGATGAGTCACTGGAAGGCTTGTAAAGCGAAAATTAAAAAAAAATAATATTTGCAAAGGTTTCGTTTACATGTATTTAAGGAAATCGACGTTTCGGCCATTTCGGAAAGATTCGCGGTTTTTGCCTCAAAATCTCGCGGATCGTTCAGAAAATTTCGGGATTAGCTCCTTGCGGAGAGAGGGAGAAATACTTAGAATGGTCACACTTTTGTAGGAGATGTTCTGGGCTAACTCTAATGCCCGTCGTCGGCACGATTTCTTTAAATCATTTGTGGCTACATGCTGTCACGCACAAAGGCGACTTACGGTTGCTATCAATTATCTACTAATAGTCATGACTCTCGTGGCACAGTTTTACCTATTAGCATAGCAAAAGAGGCTAGCACAGAACCACTCCACCTATTCGGATAAAGACATTCGAAGGCATTGTAAAAAAGTTTCCCTATAAGGGAAGGGACCCACAAGCTTTATTTCGACTCCGAACGGCAACTGCAAGGCAGATGAGTTTAGAAAAACTTTTTGCTAATTGAAAAAACTCTTCTGCGGGACCTTCGGTGTGGTAGGCAGAGCACGCTACCACTACACCTCGGCGGCCGCCAAATAAAGCCGGCCTTAGACCTAGTTTACATATGCATAGCAAGATTATCTTAATTTTCGTAATTAACTCCTATCGGTAAATAAATACCTAGATTTCCCATATACATTTTTCTCGTAGATAATCGTTAATCAGGAGAACTTTTATGGAGGGCGATATTTTTCATAAACTTAGAAACATCTTTACGGTGCTATCTCGAATGGAAGCACGAGAAACGTGAAGATTTTACAGCTAATAATCTAATTCCCTACGGTGGGACATTTGTGAACGCATAGATTAACTATTGCGGATTAGTTGGATGTGTAAACGCAGACTTATTCTATTATTTAAAACGAAGAAAGGTATATACTTAAGTACTTACTTGAAACAAAGTCTTGCAGACTTGTGTACCTAGGTCGACGTCTGCCGTTATTATTTCTAGGCCTCCTTGCATCCTCATGGTGGTTTAAAATATTTCTTTTAGTGTTTTCTTGTGCTTTTTTCTCCTGTAATTATATAACATGTCCATATACATATATTAAAATTTCATTTAATTTAATTCAAGTTTCAAAATGAATCTTCTGTGAGAAGGTGTTAAGCTCATGAATTCTTAAATATAAGTATAAACTGAACACACCATAAACAAACATACATAAATATGTACAACTGAGCCCGAGTTTACAAAGTTTCTCATTCGCAACGAAGAAGAACTTTACAAAAACAAATCTACATGGCACACAAATTAATATAGAGACAAAATGTCTCAATTGTGTTGTTAGTGTAGAAATGAGAAAAAACTAAATTAAGCATGAAAACAAATACCAGCAGGATGGCCTAGTGGTTAAAGGCTACTGCAGTTTCACCATGTGATTCACGGTTCGAATCCCGGTGAAACCTTTGACAACATTACAAAATTGCCTGATGATGATTATGTTGGCGGTTTTCGAAATGGGTCCATCGCAATATGCCAGTAAATGTTTCTTTCTTTTCAGTTTCTCTTAGAAAAACATAATATTGAAATTCAATTATTATAAGCCGGTGTTAAGCTCATGAATTCTTAAATATATGAATACATTTTTGTTTGAAATTCTTTTCTCTCCCACCGCTTCACAGAACAAAAATTATTAAATTTTTGAGTCAGACATATATAAAAATTTAATCGGGACTCTTATTTTTTAAGGCTGTATTAAAGGTCCGGCCGTTAAGTCAAACCTAGAACCACAGTCGAAATTTATACAGAAAAAGATTCTAAAATGGCACTAAAATGAAGACGGGATCCGGGATAGACAAGAAATGATATCTTGACCTAAACCTGTAGCCTCAGCCAAACATAAGTTGCAGAGAAAAAAAATTAAATAAAAACAGATTTAAAATTTAAAACTGAAACTGGGACCGAAAATAATGTATTAGGCTATGATCCAATAAGTTATTAAGGGGGTTCACTTTATGTTATACCTATATGACACTACTTTATCTTCCTCTATTTTCTCTTATATTTTTTGTCGCCCTCCCTCCTAATACGTTTTCAGTACTGGTGTAAGTGTGTAAACTTTATTTCAAAAAACTAACGAAATACAAGAAAAATACAACCTAGTTCGTTAACAAAAAATGGGCCAGTTTGTATTTCGATAAGCTTTTTGACATTGGGCCGTTTTTCCTTTATTTCTTCTGACAAATGAAAATTTTGTTTTTAGTTTGAAAAAGTTGGTGCATAAAAATATACCTAAAATCAACTTTCTGTGAAGAAAGTGAACCATCAGAGACCGAAATAATTTTCCCGTGTTATTTTCATTGTTTTTTATACCCAGCTGTACTTGTACACAGGGTATTATAACTTTGATTGGATAACGGTTGGTTGTACAGGTATAAAGGTATCGAGATAGATATAGACTTCCATATACATATCGAAATCATCAGCATCGAAAAAAATTTTATTGAGCCATGTCCGCTCGTCCGTCCGTCTGTCCGTTAACACGATAACTTGAGTAAATATTGAGATATCTTCACACACGAGCTTATCTGGACCCAGAATAGATTCGTATTGAAAATGAGCGAAATCGTATGATAACCACGCCCACTTTTTATATATATAACATTTTGGAAAACAAAAAACCTGATTATTTAGTAAATAATACACCTAGAATGTTAAAATTTGACGTGTGGACTATTGAAACTCTTGATAAAAATTTGAAAAAAATTTTAAAATGGGCGTGTGGCACCACCCACTTGTAATAAAATCAATTTTATAAATATTATTAATCATAAATCAAAATCGCTAAACGTATCGTAACAAATTCGGCCTTTACTATAAGGAATGCTTTGACAAAAAATTAATGAAATCGGTTAAGGACCACGCCCACTTTTATATAAAAGATTTTTTAAAAGGGTCTTGTACGAATAAAATGAGCTATATCTTTGCAAAAAACAATGGTATTTCATTTCCCAAGTGCATTTATAACAATAAATAGGAAAGACTTCAAATTTAAAAAAATAGGCGTGGCACCGCCCCTTTTATGACTAAGCGTTTTTTCTGTTTCGGGAGCCACAACTCGAAAGAAAAATTAGTTCAGATTAGAACCATATGTATATGTATTATTACGCAACCTTGTAACAATATTAAGCACACCACACAAACAACAACAGCATTTCAAGTGTACAGCTGGTATTTATGTTCGGTTTCACCCGAACTTAGACTTCCTTACTTGTTATTGTTAAATATGTGTATGAAAAAATACAATTTAAAAATTAAAAAAACATGTCAAACTCACTAATTTTGGGGGAACAGTGATTTCGCTTTCTCATGGTAGAAATTGTTTTTAAACTGTTTTATTTAGCTTGACTTGACAGGCTGGCTGGCTGGTCGGCACGAATTTTGTAATTGAAATTTAAGGAACTTCCCGATAAGCTACAAGCTTAAAACTTGGAATATAGTTCAGAACCCGATGACAATGCAATAATAAGAAAAAAATCCGATAGGTGGCGCATGGATCGAAATATTTCCAAAAGTCGCATTTGTGGTCTGATTGGTTCATATTTGGAAGACATAATACATACATGAATAGAAAGCGAACTATGAAAAAAATCGCCGCTAGGTGGCGCAAGGATCGAGATATTCAAAAAAACTTTATTTGTTGTCCGATTTGGCTCATATTTGGAACACGTAATACATACAAGAATAGAAATAGACCTATAAAAAAATCGCCTCTACCCACTCAGCATTTAGGTGATTCAATTTTGAATTTCCCTACATATAAATACAATTTGATTACTCTTTCTGACTAAATAATGAGTTATCATAAAATTGAACAAAAGAAATAATCAAATATGAATACTTTTGATGATGAAAAACTAAAAAGCATTTTTCGATCACTTTTTGGAATCATTTTTGAAGTCCTTTAATGACTTAATTTTAATATTTCATAAAAACCAACAAAAAGAATAATCAAATATGCTTACCTTTGATGATCAAAAACTGAATATAGTTTTTCAATCACATTTTGGAATCATATTTGAATCAAATGTGTTTACTTTACGTGATCAAAAGTTTATAATCATTTTTCATTCAGCTTTCTGAATCTTGAATATATTTGTTGACTGAATAATGAACTTTATACTTGTTGAAATTTTACTCTTCATTAAAATTTAATTTTTTTCACATATACATATTTTTTCAATCATGAAGCTCATGATTCAATCACAAGAGGTTTGCTCGACAGACAAATTTTTTGACAATTGCAGCCATTTTGCTCCCAAATCGAATTGACATCCGTTAACTGTGTTGTTTCTTTGCGATTATTCGAAAAATATTAGTAGTAGAAATAGGAAGCAATCAGTTTTCAAATACCCGATAAGTACTGAACTGCATAATTCCTTAGAACATTTATTTTAATTTTATGATGAATTTCTTAACTATGCCATTATCTATTAGTGTAGCTGAACATAGGTTTTATGAAAAGTACGGACACCAAGGAATCGTGTACTTTCGCAAACCTATGAACATACGAAACCTAAACCACTTCAAAATTCATCGTTCAACGTCAAAAAACTCGACTAATAAATCGATTCACGTATAAAATGACATTAGCAAATAATGAAGATGCCATAACGAAATGTACTCATTGAGCATGTTAACTTTTTCATTCCGTATGTTCGGAACATTCGTTTCTCTCTTCTATATGGGAAATAGGTTTATATTTTGAATATTATGTATATTGGGACCTCGTGAGGTAGTATCAAACGATCGTGTTCCGAACATTCTAAATTAATGGTTTATCCGGAACACTTCCATGAATACTTAACGTAAAGGAGCTTTCCGAAATTTCAGAATAAAAAGGTGAATACTCCCTTGTAGCAGGACCTCATAAAAGCTGAACTCTTCTGTCAAAGTCAAGACCGGAATATAAAGTTCTAAGACAATAAGCCATTTTCTTTTATTATGTTTTTTTTGTCAGACCATGTCGGCTGCCTTTCACTATCGTCCTATCTCAAAATATTTTTCAAAAACTTCACATTTCGTGATTTGTCACAAAAACGCCCTATATTAGAATGAGATTGAAGAACGCCTCATAATGCTATTCGTTAACTCCCTGCTTATGTCAAAATGCATTGAACTTATGCTCATATAGGGAGTTTTTGAAACAAATTTGGGAATTTTTTAATAAAATTCTAAACCAACATAGCTCTTTATCAATTCATGAAATATTTAGTAGAAGATGAATTATCTCCTCCAAAACCTGTTGGCATTTACAAATTTATTATCACTACTAATATACTACTGAAGGTATTTTTCTAATACAATTTTCGCTAAAGGGGATTGAATTATTACCCGTTTTTCTTACTTCGTAAAAGCAACCCGTCCAAATTTTTCAATTTGGGAGTGTCAAAGCTCTGCCGTCATTGAAGAACAAACCTCTAGTAATTGAATCATGCATGAAGCTAAGAAAAAATATATAAAAATTTTATTATTTATGCAAAAGATATTCTTCAAGACAAAAATAATGTAATGCTGCTCGTGAACGAAGATTTCCCCAACCATTTCTCCCCTTCAGCTTTCCAGAAAATACATAATGATTGGACAATACATAGGGTTTAAGCTATTTGAACCCCATGTAAGTGAAACTATCTTGACATACCTGGATACGGCTTCAACATCCCGTATCGTTTTCGTATTTTAAGATGCAGACGATAATGCTGATGTTGAATGTTGTAGTCGCAGGTGTATATCGGTCAAGTTTGTTTGCGAGTTAGCTGTGGTTCGAATAGCTCACTTTCGCATGCTTTCTTATCCTGATGAAATAAGATTATTATGTAGTATCCTATTTTTAATGAGATATGAAGAATAAATGCATTATAATGGTATTCAAAAATGATTCAAAAATCTCAACCAAAACGATTGAAATATATTCACGAATATGATCAGAATATGACTGTGAAAAGCAGTCAAATATTACTCTAAAACTATTAAAGCTGAATTTTACAATCATATCAAATATGAAGCGTTTCGAAATAGTAATCATAAATGATTATTCAAGAATAATCACATTTATGGTACATTTTTTTCCCGACGATACGTTAATTTACGAACAGAAAATGCTTTTAAATTTGAACGTTTTTAATCATCTTGGGGTATGATATTTTAATATTTTTTGATCAAAATTTTCAAAAAATTCTGGCTGGGTAGGTGGCGAAAGGATCGAGATATTCAAAAAAAATCCTATTTGTGGTCCGATTTGGCTCATGTTTAGAACAAATATTACATACAGCCCGGTAGAAGTGACATCAAAATATTTTGGAGTTCGAGGAGGGACGAGCATACGTGGTGCAGAGTCTAGTAAGGTTTTTGGAAGGATTATGCATTGAGAGCTTAGATTGTTACAAATTGTCAGGATTGATTCCTTGTAATAATGAGTCACTAAATGAAATAATAGGCAATTAAATAAAGAGTAAAAACTTGAAAATAAAATAATTTAAAATAAATTTAACCTTAATAAGGTTATGCTACGCCTCACATTTTTAGAAATTTCACGCGCCCAATTAAACCGTTTAACTTAATTTTTTTTTATTATTTTATTGTATTTTGAAGTTCCGATAAAGTTCCGTCAGTTTTTCTAGCTTGGAATCCAAGACAAAATAAAGTAATGTCATATAGATATTACAAGCGGTGGATTGGCAAGCCACATAAACAGAATAAATGCTAAAAATTGTATGCAATCCGTGCATCTTTGCAAGAGATACCGAGTTGGTATTGAAACTAGAAACTTTCGACCGAAATTGAATTTTTTTTCTTCACCGGATTTTCCATATTTTTCTTAACATTCAGGCAATGTGTGTATGTGGAAAACCCCTTGTTGATTTAAAAATATAAGTTTATTAGACGTAGGTATACCCATATTTTTACACATCAAACTTCACGAGTACTAGGTATGAAGGTACTGACGTATTTCTATTTGAATGGCTTGGATTTGCAATACATACAATAATATAAATACAGTTTAAAACAAGTAAGGAAGGCTAAGTTCTGGTGTAACCGAACATTACATACTCAGCTGAGAGGTTTGGAGACAAAAAAGGGAAAATCACCATGTAGGAAAATGAACCGAGGGTAACCCTGGAATGTGTTTGTATGACATGTGTATCAAATGAAAGGTATTAAAGAATATTTTATGAGGGAGTGGACCATAGTGCTATAGGTGGACGCCATTTAGGGATATCGCCATAAAGGTGGACCAGGGCTGACTCTAGAACTTGTTTGTACGGTATGGGTATCAAATGAAAGATGTTAATGAGAATTTTAAAAGGCGTGGGCTTAGTTCTATAGGTGGACGCCTATTCGAGATATCGCCATAAAGGTGGATCAGGGTTGACTCTAGAATTTGTTTGTGCGATATGGGTATCAAACGAAAGGTGTTAATGAGTATTTTAAAAACGGAGTGATCCTTAGTTCTATAGGTGAACGCCTTTTCGAGATATCGCCATAAAGGTGGACCAGGGGTGACTCTACAAAGCGTTTGTACGATATGGGTATCAAATGAAAGGTGTTAATAAGTATTTTAAAAAGGGAGTGGGCCTTTAGTTCTATAGGTGGACGCCTTTTCGAGATATCGATATAAAGGTGGACAAGGGGTGCTCTAGAATGCGTTTGTACAATATTGGGTGGCAAATGTAAAGGTATTAATAAGGGTTTTAAAAGGGAGTGGGCCTTAGGTTTATATGTAAAGGCGTTTTCGAGATATCGACCAAAATGTGGACCAGGGTGACCCAGTACATCATCTGTCGGGTACCGCTAATTTACTTTATATATGTAATACCACGAACAGTATTCCTGCCAAGATTCCAAGGGCTTTTGATTTCGCCCTGCTGAACTTTTTCATTTCATCTACTTAATATGGTAGGTGTCACACCCATTTTACAAAGTTTTTTCTAAAAAACAATCCAATTACCATGTTTCATCCCTTTTTTCAAATTTGGTATAGAATTATGGATTTTTTTTATTTTTCGTAATTTTCGACATCGAAAAAGTGGGCGTGGTCATAGTCGGATTTCGGCCATTTTTTATACCAAGATAAAGCTAGTTCAAATAAGTACGTGAACTAAGTTTTGTAAAGATATAGCGATTTTTACTCAAGTTATCGTATTAAACGGCCGAGCGAAAGGACAGACGGCCGGCTGTGTATAAAAACTGGGCGTGGCTTCAACCGATTGCGCCCATTTTCACAGAAAACAGTTATCGTCAGAGAATCTATGCACCTACCAAATTTCACAAGGATTGGTAAATTTTTGTTCGACTTATGACTTTAAAAGTATTTTAGACAAATTAAATGAAAATGGCGAAACCAGGCCCATTTTGAAACTTTCTTTTATTTTTGTCTTTTGTTGCACCATATCATTACTGGGGTTGAATGTTGACATAATTTACTTATATACTGTAAATATATTAAATTTTTTGTTAAAATTTTTTTAAAAGTGGGCGTGTTCGTCATTCCATTTTGCTAATTTTTATTGACACACATATGGTAATAGCAGTAACGTTCCTGCCAAATTTCATCATGATATCTTCAGCGACTGCCAAATTACAGCTTGGAAAACTTTTAAATTACCTTCTTTTAAAAGTGTGCGGTGCCACGCCCATTGTCCAAACTTTTACTAATTTTCTCTTTTGCGTCACAGGGTCAACCTACCTACCAAGTTTCATCGCTTCATCCGTCCTTGGTAATGAATTATCGCACTTTTTCGGTTTTTCCAAATTTTTGATGGTTATAGTCCGATTTCGTTCATTTTAAATAGAGATCTGAGATGAGTGCCCAGGAACCTACATACCAAATTTCATCAAGATACCTCAAAATTTACTCAAGTTATCGTGTTAACGGACAGACGGACGGACGGACATGGCTCAATCAAATTTTTTTCGATACTGATGATTTTGATATATGGAAGTCTATATCTATCTCGATTCTTTTATACCTGCACAACCAACCGTTATCCAATCAAAGTTAATATACTCTGTGTGCAAAGCACGCTGAGTATAAAAAGAACTAAAAATCATGCAAACATGGTGCCGTTTTAGTATCTACAATCCACTTAGATATTTGATGTTGATAACACCGTAGCACAAAGGTTCGTATCTCCGCTATTAAAAGCATACAAATTTGGCATTAAACAAAAACTAGAGCAACTCAATAAACAAATCTTTTGTTTGAAGAATGTTATTGATCTCAAGACAAACAAATCACCAAAACGAATCATATTTTTGATAACGGCATACACTTGAAAACTTGTATTGTTTACTATGGCGACCAAAAATCAGAGAACGTAAACATTTTATTTAAAGATATCGAATTGCATTTTTATGTTGTTGTAAACAATGAGCGCTTCCAGCGAACACAATTGTTTATCAATCGTTGAGTGATAATTTTCTGAACGCACCGTGGAGTATTTTTGATCCACTTAATGGTTGGGATTTTACTTACGTCAAATTACTTAGCATACATTTTTTTCGCTACATTCCATTGTGAATTCATACAAGTGGCGAATGTTTGATAAACACGTTCACAATAGTAAACAGCCTCGATCACCTGTTCAATCGCTGTTCGATTTCTAAAATCATTTGCTCAATAGTGTTTTTCAAACATTTTCGTAGACGACTTGTATATTGTATTATTTACATATTTTAAAATGTTATCTTACCCACTCAGCATTTAGGTGATTCAATTTTGAATTTCCACAATTAATTTTCGAACAGAAAATGCGTATCGGTAACCTTATAACAGCTGATTCGACCAACCTTATGAGAACCAATGCAATCGATTATTGGTGCCGCTAAGGTCGTAACCGTATCTTAGCCAACCAATTGGTTTTTTGGTTTACCGTCGTAACGATAAACAGCTGATTACGTTAGGGATACGACTACAGCGATACGACATACGGCACCAATGACCCCGCTTAACATATAGCTGAATCAGTTGCGGTGAATAGTGGACACACACCATTTGTAGAGGTGAAACATAGACACATATTTCAGTTGCATGTAAGTATAATGCGTATTGAAATTTAGGAGTACTAACTTTTTGCGCAGCAATTTCAGAAGAGTAGATAAATTTTAACGCTTAGCAGTCCATATAAAGTTTAAGCGTAAACGTATATAGAAGTAAAAAAAAACAGCTATTATTTCATTTGGAAGTTAGCTCAACTCACTGTCCATAGAACAAATTTTCTATCACTCAACTGACGGTAATATGTTTGCAACATATCAACAAAAAATTGTGTTCCCTGAAAGGGCACAATATGTGCAATATAACAATCAAAGTGAAATCATACATCGCTGAATAAGGCTCGGTCATTTCATTAGGTGAATCGTTTTCTTTATACCCAGTTGTACTTGTACACAGGGTATCATAACTTTGATTGGATAACGGTTGGTTGTACGGTATAAAGGAATCGATATAGCTATATCAAAATCATAAGTATCGAAAAAAAATGTAGGTTATGTCCGCCGCTCGTCCATTAACACAATAATTTGAGTAAATATTGATATATCTTCACCAAATTCGGTATACGGGCTTATCTGGATCCATAATATATTGGTATTGAAAATGTGCGAAATCGGAAATCTTTTTCGATATGGAAAATTTAGAAAAATTTAAAAAAAATTAGATAATTCAAAAACGAATAACGCTAAGCTAATGAAATTTGGTAGGTGGGTTGGTTTTTATGGCGCAAGATATACATTCAAAAAAAATTTGGAATATGGACGTGGCACCCCCCACATTTAGAATAGGAAAATTTGGAAGTTTAAAAAGCCGTTAAAGATATTACATTGAAATTTGGCAGAGCCCCTATTCTTACCAAATTATAAAGACTGAGAGTAGATAATCAAAATCTGTTAAAGACCACGCCGACTTCCTAAAGGTCTAACCTTAACAAAGTTTGCAATAACTGTATGGTATTTAACTTCATTTGAGTGATGTTCTATCTCAGTAGTAATATGGTTAAGCTAAGAACAAAACTTAAACAAATGTTGAAAATGGGTTTGCCCCTCCCGTTTGTTGTACTCTTTCCAAATACTTTTAATGCCATAAGTCGAACACAGCATTTCAAGTGCACAGCTGGGTATATAATGTTCGGTTGCACCCGAACTAGACCTCCTTACTGGTTTTTTTTTGTTATTGTTTTTGGCGCACAGATTACCAACAAGGCATGAGGGAAAAATGTAAAATAACACACAATAGAGTTGTAATGTAAACAAAGATCGTTATATTGGTGTTAGCGGGAAATACCCTTATTTTTTATTTATTTGTTTATTTAAAGTCGACACAAAACGAAAACGGTCCACTGGTAAACTATAAAATTTGTACAAAAGTATTATAACTTATAAATTATAAGATTAACATTAAATTAAATGTAAAGAGAGAATATCAAACTTTAAAATATCAGGTCAAATTAGAGAGTATTAGGCTATATAATGCGGGAAGCGAACATTCAATACTTATACATTTATATAGCTCATTGTAGTGCGCACACCAAATCCGCAGAGGTTCACTTTTTGCGAAGTTTAAGCGACATAGCGGTAAAAGAAAAGGCACGAAGTGCCTCGACGTCCTAGCGGGAACAGCGAAATTAAGCCGAGCTAGCAATTCAGAAGAGTCAATCTCACCGATGACCAACTTATGGATGAACAACGCCTCAAGTAGAATTCTACGGTTTTCAAAAGTAGGCAGATTGATGAGAAGCCTACTTCTGTAAGGTGGAAGATGAATGCTAGAATCCCAATTAAGAACGCGAAGTGCAAATATGTATTAAAAAATTGTTTCTGCACAGACTCAATCCGCGTTATACGATTTTTGTGTCCAGGACACCAGACACATGACCAATATTCAAATACTGGGCGGACCATACAAATTGTATGGAAAAACATTGTTTCGCATCTTCTAATTTGTATAGTTCAAGCTGGTCACTGTCGAAGAATTTTTTTTCAAAAGCAAAACCCTCTATTAGCAAACATTTCTATACCCAGCATACTTTTGCATAATGCTTGCCGTGGAGAATGTCTACGAAGAGGCTTATCCTCGAAGAGTATCCTCATTATCTCATATAGCCATTAGGACAGGTTTTCCGGCCATCAGGGATATAGGTAATGAACAGCCAGGCTATCTAGCTAAGCAGGGTACTATGGTAGCATTATATGGTCCAGAGCCCTTCTGTGGACTAAGGCACACACTAGGGAAACCATAAGTAACTGGGAAGCGAAGTAGTTCAGACAACACTGGATTGAATGCCAAAAGGATATTTTGATTGGGCCAGGTCCGTCTGTCCAACCGTCAACGATTAACGTTTTGCCTCGAGAACCAACATCATGGTCTTCCATCTTGAACCACTATGCCCACTATTAAGCCGTGATTCTCAAAACATGGTTCAACTCAGGGATGCACCTTAACGTTAAGCTAATCGTTTATCAAAAAATTTCCACCGTTTCCGTTGAAACACTTCGAAATATTATCGATAAAGAAATTATCAAGATAAATTGTATCTCGTTTTTAACCGAAACGAAAAGCTTTCGTTAACGTTAACAAAAACGTGATACTTTGTGTTTGAATTGTGCTGGCAATGCTATAGCCATGGTGAAGCCGTAAGGTGGTAACAGCGAGCGGACATACACACAAACTCCATGTAATTTGTTTGTGTAATTCATTGGTGGTAATGTCAAAAATACTGTGAGAAATGTTCGTACTGTTAAAATTCATGAGAAAAGTTGCAATCAGCTTGGCTAATGCGTTCACCTTTAATGAATCCGCCATCAATCAGCTTTGCCAGCAAAGTTTGAAATTAATAATCAACATAAACGATTTGATTTCGTTTTGATATGGCAGAAAACGAAACAAAATCATTTCGTTAATTTGACGTTCTTAACGTTAATAAACGAAACGAAATGACTTTGTTTCGTTTATTAACGTTAATTATGAAATGATATCGGTTCGTTTGTTAAGCATGCCTGGTTCAACTATTTTCTTTGATGTAAAAGCGCTTATCAACAATATTAAAAAAAAATATATATATATATATACATATATATATAAGTATATATTTCATTCGAATAGCAAAAACCTGTAGCTGACTTTTTAAGTGCATTAAGCCGAATTTAGAACAAATTCTGATTTGAACACACCTGGATTTTCGTCACCCATTGGAGTACTTCATATTATTAGCAATTTATTATATAGCTGTAAAACCCGGGTTTTCGCTGGTAGGGGGTATTGAAGACCGACGCTATTCTTTTAGGAAATTGACATGAAATTTTTTATAATTAAATAAAAATAGTTGTTGCTAAGTGTCCAACCTTTCAATCATTCACTTTTCTTTAAAAATATGCCAAACAATTGTTTTGCATTAACCAGTAAAATAGTTTTATGAATCAGAAGATGTGAAACCAAATTTCCCCATACTTCTAACTCTTAAGAAACTATGAAAGTGCGATGCGGATCACGTTAATATTACCAGTAGGGGCTCATATTTTTATACACAGTTCAATTTTTGCTTTAAAAAAGTTTTGAGCGTAATTCCGAGAATAAAGGAACCCCCTTTTTTTTTAAACGCCCTAACATACATTGGATCGGGTCGAATTGATGGGCATCGAAACACCGGAAAATCTTTATGCTGAAAAGTTCTACGAAATATTCTAGACAAAAAGCTTTCCTTAAGAGAACATGGGTCCAAAACTGATATAAAATCCGCAAAATTTTAAATGGAAGTTTACCTAGGTACTTGTCAGATTTCTTTTATTTGAGGTATGGGGCTTTATGGAGCGGCGGCCATCTGGGTTCTAGCCCCGGGAAAAAACAACATCAAAAATATAGAAACATGCTTTTTTCAATTATAAAAAAGTTTTTCTTAGCGGTATAGCCAAACACTCCAAGTGTATTTCTGCCATGGAAAGCTTCTCAGTGAAAAACTCATCTGGCTTGCTAATGCCGTTCGGAATCGGCGTAAAACAAGTAGGTCCCGTCCCACCGATTTGTTGGAAAAATTAAGAGCACGACGCTAATTGGAGGAGAAGCTCGTTCTAAAATCTTTTCGGAGGTTGCCGCAACTTGTACTTATTTTTATTTTTATGTAGCTTTAATCATGAAACATTTCGGCTGTCCCTATTCGTCTGGAAAATTAAGTACAAAAATTTCCGATTTTTTTTTATTATTATAAAACATAGCTGCACTTTTGTTTTGCCCTGAAGAATATGCAACAGGTATTTCTGTAAATGTTTTTCGAAATAACTTTAAGTTAATAAATAAGCGAAGTATTAACGCTTTCAATATTTAATAAATTTTTATTTTCTTCAATTATCTTTTTGTAAGCAATGAGAGCGAATGTTTGTTAAAAATTAAGTTTTATATACAAAACTCAAATGTATTACTTTCTTATAAAATTGTATGTAAGCTTACATTTTTAAGCTTCTAACCAACGCACATAGGTAGATTTAAGTTTTAGGTGTCCAAAAATATTTTATTGCCTATATCTTCTTAAAACTGTGTAATAAATGAAAAATTTAATAATTTGTGTAATTAATCGGTTATATTAAAACAATATAACACTGTGTAACACTAAAAAATACCTGCGCAGTGAGGCTATTTCTCTTGTTGTACAGCAGCAAGGGTGTATCAAATCCTCTATCTAACCCCCTATCTGCAAGTATCAGCAGCTAAATTTAATGCAGTTGGCAAGCTAATTGTACCAAGTACCATGTTCAAAACTAATTTTCACTTGGACGGACTTGGAAACATAACAAAACTGGTTTTGAAAACCATTGTTTTTTAACATCCTAAATAAAATAGGTTCTTTATCAATTTATAACTTTAAAAATCATAAACACCATTAATAATGTTAGTATTTACCTGAAATATCAGAATCCATCACAATTACTCAATTCAATTGTCTTAAAACTTAAAATATTCGCGTTGAAACATGCGATTTCACATAGGTTAAAAAAATATAACACGCGTTTCAGAAATAGCTAAATTCCGATTACTTGACAGCTAACGCCAGGTATGCGATGGATGGGAAGAGGTAGAATTATTGTACCCCTGTCTATTCTTATGCTGTGGGAGTGCTTTTTTTTGTAATTGTGGCAACTTTCAGAAATTCAATTATGGCCGCCTAAATGTCTAAAATCTACCTATGTGCGACGTTTCATTTCGATTATTTTAAGTTTTGTAAACGAAAAATCAGCGTTCTGTAAGCTTAATATCTATTTCCTTAAACTTTTAAAAAAACTTACTTTTCCTTTACTTTGCTTGTTGGGTGGGCACAGATACAAATTCACACTTTGAATATAAAAAAATTTTCATAACACTCCCATATGCCCTCACATATAAATTCGATTCATATTAGTGCCTGAATTTCATATGAAAGTGGAAAGAAAAAGTACTTCCATACGCAGCCAAGGCACTTCGGTATGATATTCAAATTTACACTAACAAATTGACAACAAAAAAAATTTTCAAAAATATTGTAGCACTGTGAAAATTTGAAATCAAAATTTATTCATTAAGAGCAGTTTTTTATATGGAAGTGCAAATCAAATACATGTACAAAATTGTATGTACCTACACGGAATTTTTTTTGTATTTAAAAAAACAAAATATAAAAATTTTAAATGCTTGAGATCGCGATATATTAAAAATTCGATTTTAAGTTACAAAATGTTAGGTAAAATATTTGCTAATTAATTACCGTGGCCTGTCCACCAATGGGGTGGAATCAAAATTAAATGCGGGCAAAGTCCCTTTGTACACACAATTTTCTTCAGTGCACAACATTACAACAACTAGGTACATGAAAATTGCCAACTTCAAAAGCAATTAAATGCAATTCTCAAAGTTGCAGAAAGACTAACATCGACCAATAGCCTTAGTTTGTGTCGGAACGTATTTTATATACAAAAAAAAATATATTAAAATCAGGTTCCGCGATAAGATAATCACAGATATAGATACTAAGCCTATTTAATCCCACGCGACATGTCACTCAGTATCACTTGATATTTATTTCAAATTCTTATGAAGAAGTGAAAGTTGGCAATTGGAAATTGAGTTTAAAAGCTTTCGAAAAGCTCACTTAAGAGTTAGAGGGTTCTGCGCTCATTCGTTTTAGATTTTTATTGAGATTTCCATGTACAGTAGAATCGCGACAAAGTTAACCAAAATGTCCCAAGGGTATTTTACTTTTCCGAAATATTAACTTTTCCAAGCGGTTTTTAAATTTGAAAAAGTACAGTAATAAACATAGTTTTATGGATATAACACATTGAATTTATTTAAATGACTTAGTTTTAATCATTACAGAGCATAAACCTAGATTTTAATTGATTTCAAGTCCACAGAACATAGACGGCATTTTGCGACGATAGATTTATTTCTAATCGCCGCCGGGCGATGACGATAAACACCCAAGGGTTGCTGCTGTTCAATTTTTTAAGTATACAATTTTTTTTGTTTTTACATATAATTCTTAATTTTACTGCCAAAACACGTTCAAAAAAATTGGGAGGGATATCGAAAGACGTATTTCGGTATCATTATTAATAAACCGTCAACTATTGATTAATAGTATTATTAAAAACTAAAAGGTAATTAGCACGAACATTTGCTAAATTTTAGTTTCTTCAATCAATGTTTTCAACTAACCGGCGTACGTGCGCTGTCAAAAATTTAAGCTTATGGAAACGTACGTAACGGGCGCCGTATATACATACCTATGTTAACTATATTTTTTAAATTAAAGGGTTATAATATTAATGTGTTTGGCAAGCGCTCCGAGGTCGGAAATAAAAAATTTGAACTCGTTCAAAAGATATTAACAAAAAACCGAAAAATGACCTAGGGTTCCTCTAAAACCGGGGGTGGGATCCATAGTATTTTTTCGCAGAACATCTTTCTGCGTTGGAGGCCTTCGGCCGCGCTTATAAAAACTTACCGTGGACTGTCCACCAATGGGGTGGAATCAAAATTAAATGCGGGAAAATCCCTTTGTACACAAAATTTTTTTCAGTGCACGACATTACAACAACTAGGTACATGAAAATTGCCAACTTCAACAGCAAATATTTTCGCCTTCGAATTATTGTTGTCGGTAGGAATACGCGTCTTTTGACACCTCTCTCGATATTTTTGGACGCATATTAGCAGTCGACCCCTGTTCTGGACTTTTACCTAAAATAAATTCTTTTTTTATCAATCTAAAGAAAGTTTCAGTGTAAATACATATAATTTTTCAATAAAAAAAAATGTTGGAACAGCCCTGATTATAAAACATATGCATATAAAAAAATGCAAGCGATATATACCTCATAAAGAGATTAATGCCGAGCTTCTCGTCCTATTTGCGTCGTGGTCACTTTTTTCCTAGAAATTGGCGGTAGGGGAGATGAGTTTTCACTGAGAGGCTTTTTCATGGCAGAAATACTCAGACTGTTTGCCCTGCTTAGAGAAACTTTTTTCTAATTGAAAAACAAAAATTCTTTCTAAATTTTTCAAGTTCCTTGCCGGGAAAGATCCAAAAACAGGATCTTCGGTGTGGTAGGCATAAACATATACTATGTATATAAAAAAAATGTTTTTAAAAATTTAGACTGCTACTACTTGAGCTCGTATATTGATAATGATAGAATTGTCTCATGTGCTATATCTCACAAGTTCGATTACTCTAACACCAAGTACATATATACACAGGATCGTTTTCGCAATATACTATTACCGTTTACCAGCTCTATTAAACAAAAATAATTCTAACAAATAGTACGATAAACTCACATTTCGCATAATTTGAGAATTTGCTCTGCTTGTAGGATTTAACATTTTACTTAACCGCTCACCGTACGTTTTTGTACACTATGGCTGTAACACTTTCGACTGCGCAAAGATAAAAACTCAGCTTATTCAAACAAGAGAAGTTCAAATTTGACGGAAACTGCTTTTCGCAGTATTGCTTGCAACGCTTCCACGAACTTCAAAATCACTGTTGTCATTCGGCATAATCACGATCAGTGATTAAGTAGTGATCTTAAGCAAGATCTTAAAGGCCAATTAATGGTGACTTATCCATAACCAGATGAAACAGCTGATCGAACCAACCTTATGGAAATCAATGTAATCGATTAATGGCGCCATATCATAACGCTAACGCCATAACCATACCATAGCCAACCAATTGGTTTTTGGTTTCTCGCCGTATCCGTAACCTAAAAGTATTTGAGTTGGTAAATTTAATAACTTTTTGTAGATTTTATTCATTGTTTTGGATAGGCTATGACTAAGAGACTTATTTTTTGTGGAATATGTTTGTAATTTTTCGCGTTTTCTTCATTTTTATGAAATTTTCACGATTTTTAGGTTAAGGCACCATTAATCGATCATATTGGAGATGGTTATGGATATGGGTATGGTTACGACTATGGCGTTAGGATTAAGGAAGTTTAATTAGCCCTTTAAGTAGTGTCAAAGCGAATTTAGTATGGATTCGCCTTGAGTAGTGTAGAGCACGGCTAAATTATATAGGGTGGCTCATCTCACCAGCTGATCTAATTTTTTTTTCATTTCAGTGGTATAGTGATTGTAAAAAGGAGATGGCAAATGCAATATACATATATCCAACACATTGACAATTTTTTTCTGCCGTGGTGGTCAATTTTGTATTAAAAATAGTTTCACATCACTTAAAGTTATTTTTTTAGTAAATCCATCTAATTTAGCGCATTATTTTCCCACAACACACAAGAATTGCAAATTTTTATGTTTTCTTCCCATTCCATTCACCTAACACCAACACGCAGATTTTGACGATCTGAACAAATGTATGTTGTTCCTGTAGAGATGAGCCAACCATATAGTTGAACTATGAGTGTAGAGTAGAATAATCAGAGTTGCCGTTTAACTACAATTATATCCAATTGTATACATTTTTATGCTGGAAGATTCAACCAAAGTTTACAAACTGTTATGATTACATTTTCAGTAAGATTTCTAAATTTATGAATATGGAGTTTTATGATGAATTAAATTTGAGAATGATATCTATGCAAGTTACAAATACAAAACAGTTCCTCGGAACTGTCAGTTGTTTTGTCGAGGGTATTGCGTCGTTTTTTCTCCAATTTATGAACAAAATGCTTCAAAGTTTTCGAAAAAACAGCTATTATCTTAAATTTTGAATATCTCCAGATAACCTTGGTGGCCAAATTAGCACTTTTTGTCTTTCTTTTTGTTTCTCAGGAATTTGGGGTCGCTGATTTCAAATCTGTCCTCAAATTTCTTCCAGCTGCTCGAGTTTGTGAAATACGGTATCAGAACACTTCTCAGTTGACATATTACTAGAGTAGGCGAAGTAACTGCTGGAATCCATTGCGTTATTTATTATGTGTTCAGCCTGGACCATACATCTATACTGGGTTTTGGTCATAAATGGATAGAAGGTAACGAAAAGGCGTGAACAAAAGCGCGGGGCTGAAGATCATGTGCAAAGCATACGATAATAGACTTACAAAGTGGCTCACATCTCTGAAGAGAGAAGACTTAAGGCTCACGATGGGCATACTATCTGGACACTGCCTTCTAGCGTCACATGCTTATCTTCAGTAACAGCAGGTGAAGGAATCCTGCGAGCTGCAGGAAGAAACGGTTGAACACGTTCTGTCATGTCCTGCGCATTTCAGTCAAGTTAGGTCTTTATTGACCGACCAGCTAACATAAGATACTGAATGTATATATCAATATTGGAAAAGTTATCATAAATAAATATTGAGAATTGTTTATATTTAAGCCATGAAATTCGCATTGCTTTAATCCTCCAATCACGGTTTTAGAGTCATACTACCTTGAACCAATTTTTTTGCAAGTGTTAATTTTAATAAACAAAACAAAAGTTCATGACAATTTAATAAATATCAGGCAAAATTATTAGTTAAACACCATATCCTAAATTACTTTATATTTCAAGTTTGAGTGACATGATCATCCAAGTTCTTGTAGCGTCCTTAAGAGATCTATTTAAGGTTTTTAAACTTTTCCAAGCTTTTAAAGTATTTCATTTATGTATAGATTATGTATAGAGAAGCCATTTTAGTGTTCAGAACGCTGTACAGGCTAGGACTTAGTTATAAACGTGAAAGGGTTAAACGTTGAAACCTACCTTTATTTCAAGAAAGAAAACACGAGAATTTCGTATATTTAAAAAAACATATATTTTTAATCATACTTCAATACATCAGTCAGAAACATTAAGGCAAAAGAACAATAATTGTGACAAAAATATAATACTTCAGCTTCAAAACTTAAAGTTATAACACGAAAATAGATACATAGTTTATAAAAAATTTAATTTTAAGCTTAGTACCGACATCAACGGAACAGTGAAAAGTCGATATAAAAACACGCTCAAGAAAAAGTTCGTTGTCAAGTAGTATCCACCTCCCAAGGGACTTAATGCGCTTTCTGCTACATTTTCTAAGATTTTGAGATAAAGTGAACAAGGGAGCCTGGCTTCGTCAAGAAATATATGTGTGTCTAATTTTTCCTTGAGCAGCGGCCCTGTAAGAACACAGTCGGTTAATACCACGGATAACAGTAACAATATATGTATCAGCTTTTTGGAATTGATTTTAAAATTCTTTTTGAGCACAAGTTTTCTTTTTCTCGTATTGCGTGTAGTCCCTTATATTCTCGTATATGTTTATTTTGACATGGCCGCTTCATAAAGATAGAAAATAGAAATGCCAAATTTTCTTCCTTATTACTATTTCATGCATTTTTTCAGCGATTTATTTAGATACGGACACCCAAAACCAAACTATTCAAAAACCCAACTAAATACAAATAACATTATCTCCAATATGATTAACACTTCATGTATCGAGGCCTTAGTGGGCGATCAACAATTCCAAACCTACTCCAGCATACTTATGAAGAACGGCCTTTCGAAGATTAGGTTCGATAATGACCTCTGTCAAAATCAACTTATTAATGTAACGAATTTTAATTATTCTCGATTATTCCTTGCTTTCTGTAATCGGTTCGAATCACTGAGCTATCCAATATATAAACTCCATCATTCTAGATATAGAATGTTTTTTATTCACCACAACAATGCTAACTACACAATTCAAAGTATTCGCGTACAAACTGATCACTCATGGCTTAGATTGCGCTGCTCATTGTTTACTATATAGTTTGGCAGCTTAATTCGAGGCTATGTTGCGAATAGGGTGGAAGGCACTCGCAGGCCGTGAAAATAGGCACTCGAATGGAGTTGAATGAAGAACAGTAGAAGACCAGAGTTGCATTGGATCAATCATTGCATCAATATTAAAGATAGAAATAGAAAAATAATTAAATACTTGAGTATAAGCAAACATTTTCTTTCAATTACTGCAATTAAGGTGTCCTAGATGCTATATATTCCAAATTTATAACATTTTATATCTGTTTAAAAATTTAACTTCAATTTCCCTAAGATTCCGTAATATGGGCCATTAGTGATGTTTGTGTGTGTGTGCAAATTTTGAGCGATCAGCTGTTAGTTGCGCTACTTGGTAAAGTTTACAATGGCGCTGCTTATATAGCACTCAGTTGCTTCGGAACAGCCTTCCCGAATAGTTGCTTATTATTTATCTTCTTCTATGTCTCATATTCACTGTGGCTTTATATATGTATGTGTGTATGGGAACCAGCATCAACATTAGCAACAACATCAGCACTGAAATCCAGCGAAGAATCAATCTTGCCAATAAATGCTACTTTGGACTAGTAGGCAATTGAAAAGTAAAGTCCTCTCTCGGCGAACGAAAATCATACTCTACAAGTCACTTATCGTACCCGTCCTGCTATATGGGGCAGAAGCATGGACCATGACAACAGCAGATGAAGCGGCTTTGGGAGTGTTCGAGAGAAAAGTTCTTCGAAAGATTTATGGACCTCTACGCGTTGGCGATGGCGAGTACCGAAGAAGATTTACGATGAGCTGTACGAGCTATACGCAGACATCAAAATAGTCCAGCGAATTAAACGCAGCGGCTGCGCTGGCTAGGCCATGTTATGCGAATGAAAGATGATGCTCCGGCCAAGAAAGTGTTTCTATCGGAACCCGCCTATGGAAGCAGAGGTAGAGGCGGCCCCCACTCCGTTGGAAGGACCAGGTGGAAAACGATTTAAACTCCCTTGGTGTGACCAATTGGCGCCGGTTGGCGGAGCGAAGGAGCGACTGGCGCGCCTTGTTGGACGGCCATAACCGTTTAGACGGTTAAGCGCCAATTAAGTAAGTAAGTAAGTAAGTGTATCTTGTGTTTAACGTAATCTTATGCATGACAGTAACATCGCACAATCACAAAAGATTTGCATTTGTAAATATAAAGGATCTTCAGCCTTGGCATTGAAGCTTATTTTGCCTTGCTCATTCACATAAAAACTTTCGCAAAGCACTGTTATAAACGTTCTTACTATACTCTATACTAGAAAAATATAAAAACATATTTTGTGCCCCATTCCTTTGTAAAATTACAGTTTTATCTGCGAAAAAAGTTAGAAGCCGTTAGATTCAGCCGTTCTTCGTAAATATACGTGCAATCTACTCATCATGCATAAGATTGAGTTAATCGCATCTATATAAAAAACTGCTTATGTGCAGCTCTTATTGCTGACATTGTTTTTTTTGTGGCGCAGCTTTTACTTCCTATCGTCTTAGTAATGTGACGACTTTCTAACATTCGTCACATTAGATCAGGGCTCTTTAAACTTGAAACTGTGTTAGTAAAAGTGTTATGATCAATGGTAGTGGTTTAGTCGTTGATCAAAGAGCACTGAAGCAAAACGAATCACGCATTCTTTACTTACTTTAACCGTTATGGCCGTCTAACAAAGCGCGCCAGTCGCATATTCGCTTTGGCAACTGGCACCAAATGGTCACACCAAGGGAGTTTAAATCGTTTTCAACCTGGTTCTTCCAGCTAAGTGGGACGCCATCCTCTAGTTCCATAGGCGCGTTCCGATAGAAACAATTTCTTAGCCGGATCGTCATCTTTCATTCGTATAACATGGCCTAGCCAGCGTAGAGGTCCTTAAATCTTTCGAAAAACTTTTCTGTCGAACAGTCCCTGAGCCGCTTCATCTGTTGTTGTCATGGCCCATGCTTTTGCACCATATAGCAGGACGGGTACGATAAGTGACTTGTAGAGCGTGATTTTCATTTGCCGAGAGAGGTCTTTACTTTTCAATGGTCTACCTAGTCCAAAGTAGCATTTATGGGCAAGACTGATTCTTCGATGGATTTTAGAGCTGATGTTGTTGTTAGTGTTAATGCTGGTTCCCAAACAAACCAAGTCTTTTACTATTTCGAAACTATGTCTGCCAACAGTAGCGTGGTTGCCAAGGCGCATATGAGCTGACTCTTTGTTCGATGACAGCAGGTATTTCGTTTTGTCCTCATTCAACATCAAACCCCCCATTTTTACCGATCCTTTTTTCAGTTTGGAGTAAGCAGAACTGACTAAGCTGATGGTGTTGCTCAACGTCATTTTGCACAGCCGTATAAGTTCTGCGGGGAAACCAAATTCAGACATAGCGGGATATAGGCTGTCGTGCTGCCAAAGGCGGCTTTAAAGGTGCGTCCACACCAGTAACAAAACATGTTGAAATCAGTTATATAACCAATGTTATGTAACTTGTTAGAAATTCAACTGAAAAATGTTGTATAACACGATATTGTGTAACTTTTTTTCTGTTTTTATAGCAGGTTACATGTTACTCACAGGTTGTCGGTAAAGATCAAAGGAATTAGATAACTTGGTTGTATAACAAGTTGCAAGTTGTTTTAAAACAATTGTTATACAACTTTGCTATTTCGTTACCGGTGTGGACGTACCTTAAAAGAGACGAAGTCGTGATATGTGTCGATTCTTTTTTCGCGAGTTTTTTACAAGATTTGGCGCATTGTGAAAATCTGGACGACGGTAGATTTACCAGGTCTGAAGCCGCACTGATAAGGTCCAACCAGCCGATTCACGGTGGGCTTCAATCATTCGCACAATACAAATGACAGGACCTTATATGCGATATTAACAAAGCTGATTCCGCTATAGTTGGCGCAGTGTGCAGTGTTCCCTTCATTTGCACAATTTTCTAACAGAAAAAAAATTGAATTTTTTTAGCAACAAGTGGCTCTGAATCAAAACCCGTGATGAATTTTTACACTTTTTCTTCTGAAGACATCACCTAGAAGGATCGACGTATTCAGATCAAATCCCCCTTAATGCTGCTTGCTTCCGAAACGTATCGTATCTGTATGGGCCTAGGATTATCAATATCGGCAACACTGTCAAAAACCTTGGGTAAGTGACTTTATCGCTAGTACAGCCCAAAGAAAACCCAGAATAAAAAATGACCGTAAAAAACAAATTGTCCAATGAATTATAAAAAAAAATTACTTAATACCGATTTTCCGATTTCGGTTAAATTTAAGTTCCACTAAGCATACCCAAAAAAATAATTTTCGAGCCTGCAAAATTTGAGTTTTTTTATTTTTTTTCTTTGATTTTTAAGGTTCTTTTCATGACCTACTTAAAAAAATTTCGTTTGATTTTAAAAATTTCATGTTGAGCAGAGCAGAGCTCACAGAGTATATTAACTTTGATTGGATAACGGTTGGTTGTACATGTTGCTAAACATATGGTCACCAGCTGAAGTAACGAATGAGACGAAAAAATAAGATTATTGAAATTGGTTATGTGTATATTCAAACTATTCGACTGTAATCGCATGATTTTCTGTACCGAAAGGAGCAATGGCCAGTCCGGTTCGACCCAAAAACAAGTATAGAGGAAATTTGATAGTTCGAAAATAATAAATGATCACCTGATGATAGTTCGAAAACAAGGTAAAGACCGCTCATTGGAATTTTGCTGGAAAAATTTCAGCTTCAACTGAAGATGAAAAAATCAGTAAAGAGAGTCAAGTTTAAATCCGTGACCGACACGGTCGATAATTATTGCTCGCCGCGACATTGTGTACACCTTATTAAAAATAAAAGTAAAGAGGATTGAATTTTAAATCCTCGACCGACACAATCGATGAGTTTTGCCCGTCGGGATAATGTCACATAAAGTTTCGCCAACACAACTTTTAAAACATAAAAAAGTGTTAGTGATTTTTGGTTGAAGAAAAGGAGTAAAGTTTAAAGCCGCGATTTTGCCCGTTGAGACAATATCCTTAAATGAAAAAATGTGAATTATTTAGAGAAACTGGAGTTAAGTTGATAGCCTGATAATTGCAAACAAACACCGATAATAGGAAAAAACCAAAAACGTTCGAAATTATCATGTGACATAAATTTATAATCGAGAAATGAAAAGATTTAAAAAATAAAAGAGAAATTAAAAATGCAAAGATTTCATGCAACCACAAACACAAAAATATATTATCTAATAACCAATACCAAAAACCAATGGATATGATGATGATCGGGAAGACGAATCAGGAGCAGAGGAACAAGGCGACATCAATCTGGAAGGAGTTTTAAAATCAGGTTACAATAATAATCGAAATCACGGTTTATTCTTTTTGAATGTAGGGTAATACTTTCAATCCTTTTTTTTAAGGTAGGGTAATATTTTTTTTTCCAAATTCTGTTAGTTTCTTTTGAAAAAAAAATGGTTATTTGAAAAATTGTAAGATATAAATTGGAAGTGGGTTAAAAGCAATGCCGATTTTTTTTTCTCTCGGACGTTGTGGCAGCGCACTGCCCTCAAGTGGCCCAATGAAACCAGGCTAATCCTGTTTTTGTTTTTTTTTATTTAATTCATACATACTTCATTTTTTTTGTTTTTTTTTGTATTTTGTTTTTTTTTATATCCTAATTCTTATATATGTGTTATTTATAATTTTTTTGTTACCGAGTCTTTGAGAGGCAGTGGCTTCTTAAGCGCAGAGGTCTAAAACCGCTCAGCTATAGAGAAACTCTACAGCTGAGAAATATAGATACAAAATACAATAGACTAAAAGTATAAATATAATTTTTTAACTATTAAGAGAAGATAGAACCGTCTTTTTTATGGCAAAGAGCGAGTCCGAAACATCAATTATTCTCGAGTGAGAGTTATAATCTTCACACAAACATAGAAAAGGTTCGTATACGGAGAGTCCCATTGAAGATTTCTCAAGGCGAAAAGTAAAAACTGTTTTTGAATTCATTCTAGTCTATCCACATGAACTTGATAACGCGGATTCCAAATTATCGATCCATATTCTAATATCGGCCTCACCAATGATGTAAAAAGGGTTTTTGTAACGTAAGGATCACTAAACTCATTTGCCCATCTTTTCACAAATGCTAAAACTCCTCTCGCTTTATTGACTGTGGCATTAATATGAGGGCTGAAACTAAGTTTGCATTTCATTGTAACTCCCAAGTCGACAAAAACATCAACGCTTTCCAGAGTTTGGCCATTAATTGTGTAGGAAGCTGGCTGTATGTTCCCACGTGAAAAACACATGGATTCACATTTTTCTTTATTGAGAGGCATAAAATTCGCATTAAACCAAGTAACTAAACGATTTATATCCTGAGTACGAAACCCGCACATTCCCTCGCCCCCCCGAGTACCAACGCCAAGAACGTTACTATCAACCAACCCGACACGCGTAATGGAACATTAAAAAAAAAAGTTATTAAGTCGAAAATAAAATCGGCCACAATACAATTAACAATTTTAGAAAATATTATATAAGAATTAGCTAGGAAGTAACAAAAAATTCGAATTTAATAAAATAATCAAAAAAACAGAAATAGGACACGAAGATGGACTTAGCCCATGAGGCACACCCAGGAAATGGGAAAAAACATAGAAGGACGCACAATTCGGAGAAAACAAAAAAATGTTATTTTTAAAAACATCTATATCTTTTAAGTTACTAACCAGAACAAAAAGAATATTAGGAGGAGATATAGATCCAGCGAGTAACTAACGGCAAAGACAAGGTACTGGAAAACCAAAGACAATTCGAAGTTTAACTAAACAAAGTAAAAATGAGTGGCAAGTATAAACTTATGATAAAAATGCTTTGAGCTGAAAATCAGCTTGTACACTATATACAAACACAGTACCGGATACATGTCATAGAATTGATTCTCTAAAACCACCATAAAGACGTGAGTGTAAATTCAAGACAAACATTGGAACTATATAGTAGGTCAACTTTGACGATATACAGAAACCAAGCCCATGATCTGAAACTATACCATAATTACAAAATAGTAGAAAAGTCGAAAATGACGCAAAGGTTGAAATACGTAACACGAATTCGCCTTCGACCAAAAAGGCAATTATGGAAGAGCACGGAGAGCATTGACATATCTTCCAAGCACGATCTAGAGACTTAATTTATGCAAAATACGCACGAACTCTGCTATCACTTTTTTTAATGAGAGATGGGGAGTCGTAAGAAAAAGGAAATTTCATTTCCAAAGACAATGTAGCGGGGAGAAAGAAAAAAATGCCAACTTTACTTAAAGACAAAAAAGAGGAGGTACAGGTTAAACACAACCGATACCAAGTAAACAAGTAGGCTGAAATGTAATTCCGAACACAAACAATTTTTTAAAGGAAAAAAGAAAAAACAATGTATAGACGCGAAACGTCAAAATCGAGGACCGTAAATTTAGAGGAATATAATATTAAGAAGGTAATTAGCTGTCAAGTAAGAAACCAAATCTTCAGGCAAAAGCAAATAGTGGAGAGCGTGCATAATATTGAAAACGTCATACTAACGAAGTGAAGCCAAAATGCACGAGATAATGTGAATAGGTGTTAAATCAAACCACACCAGCAGAGTATGTAAATTAAGAAGTGAACATAAACTTGAAAGGACCAAGACAGAAAAAAGAGCAAGTTTGACAATACTCTTCGAATCATCGATGGACATCTATTTCTAAACTCTGGGTGAAAGAGAAACCCCGATACTACGTATCAGCGTTACAGAATTTACCGAAATCATAAAAGAACCTTCGGGAGGTAGGCACAATAATGTTTGTCTTACATATAATTTTACAATATGTAAAAGCCTTTAGATCATACACATCTTTAAGCTAAGTATCAAAAACATTATCCGCACTGACGAGGAACAGTAGGTACACTGTGACACATAATGAGCAATGTAAACCGGATTCTTCTATATACTTATCAATTTGAATAATAAACGTGATTTAATAATGATCGTTTTTAAATGCCTACTTTTTAACAAATACATATAGCTAGAATACCAACCAGGAGCTAGCAACTGGTAGGCTTCAACATGTAACAGAGAATGTGCGTTTGAGCGCAAACACAACTGTTTGTTTAAAATAAAGTAAAGCTAACTAGTAAATGGAGTTTTATTACAAAAACTGTAACAAAAGACGTTTTCATCTAAACATACCATCTTGTATGATTATGTCGAACGGCACATACGTACTATCTCGCGGAAAGCTCCATTTATTTTAACCAGTGTAGAACCATATAAATTAACAGACGTATTGGGAAAAAAAAACCAAAGCAATTAGCAGTAGAGACAAGCATGTGTATATTGATTACAAGTGCAGCCGAATCTATCGTAGCGTATAGACATTCGTAAACGTATCTACCAAAGAGAAACAGAACCGGAATAGGGATAAAACACACAGTCTTATACTGGCACACAAAACACAGCGGGACTATCACAACACAGATTTTTCAGAGAACCTCTTCGACCCACTGGTCGTCAACCAACAACTGCTAAAGTACTAAGATTTTCCATACTTATTCGGAAAAAGAAGAAAGGAAGTTGGATCTGATTAAGGCAAGATCAGTTAATTCCATCCAAAAAATCATTGTTATGCAATTTAGGATGAAAACGGGAAGAAAACAATATATGTGATACAACAGAGTATATAAATTAATACTAACCTATCCACAAGAAAAAGAAAATTCATGTGGCAACAGGTTTAAAAGTACGACCTAAAAAACAAACTAAACATTGTGGAGTTACCGATGCGAGGCTTTATATCAGTTCGAATTGAACTGATTGATGTAACTTCGTAAATACAGTAAAAAAACACTAATATGAGTTTTACATATTACACTGATAGATCCCAAAAAGGAGAAGGTGCCTGGAACCTAACTAGCAAAAACGAGCCTAAGTAAACCATTTGACACACATCGGGCCATGAGTAAGATTCGGACAAGACATTATAAACCTTCGATGGAATACAACCAATCGGCAAATTACAAAACATCTAAGCATGGAATGAAGCACACTGTACAGCTAGCAAAGGACACCACCTCCGGTCTATTTAAGCACACGATCATTTCGCTATAGGTCTGATACTCACCGACAAAAAATTTCCGGAATTATTATAAATTGGGTCTTAAGCCATGTTTCGGTAAAAGCAAATAATATTATAGTTACAGATGATGGTTTTCAAATTAAGTCAGTTAATTTAGTATTTAAGCCTCTAACGTTTTAGATCGTAAATGCATAAGCAAGGTGTTAAATTAAGTTTTTGGGAATTCGGAACTGGCGGAGAAATGTTTGCTTACATTTGAGTAATCTCAGTAGTCTTATGCACAAATCGCGAACAAACAAGCCCACTGGTGTCCAAAAATGCGCGTCCACAAAAAGTTTATCAAAATTCATTTGATTTATACATCAAATTCCTAAATAGAAGAAATGTTTTTTCGAATTAAATTTAATTTTGACTGCGCAAAAGTCATGCCGTCAGCTTAATTTTTGAAGTGACATAAGACTTGATATCCTTCAACGAAGTGTATTTTGTCAAAGGACGAGACTACAAAAATCGATATTTTGAGCGGAGACTACAACCAGCTTCTATAGCCGGGTTCTGGGGGCCTTTTTTTTTACGCGCGATTTATCTATTGGGGAATAAAGAAGTCACAGCTTGATTAAGTTACAGTTTCAGAAGTTACAGTTGAGACTCGAAGGTTTTTTCCGGCGGCCTTAGAAGTGAGG
>JARSSU010023782.1:0-41977 GCA_029619165.1 Eurosta solidaginis
CCGATCTTTAATGATTTTTTCATGACAACAATATATGGCTATATACTAACATTCACTGAAATTTGAAGGCCATTAGCTCTTAACATAGGTATAATTACGAAAAGTTTCTATCGACATCGTTGTGGGGATATATACTGATATACGGACCGATCTCATCAATTTTTTTTTGGACAAAAACTATGGCAATATACGAAAGTATATGGTGAAGTTTGAAGTTTCAATCTTGTTTAAAAATTGAGGATGATATGAAAAAATCCTCTTTTTCCTAAAAATCGGTTGTATGGAAGATATATGCCTATAGTGCTCATGGTTATTAACAATTGTTTTTGTTTTATCGGCCTATTGGTAAATCATTCAAGGTTCGAATCGTCGAGTGGGTGGGGGGTGGGGGTGGGGGAGGTTTCTGCGCCGCGATTTACAGGTACTATGACATTTTTTTTAATTCAGGAGATTCTTTAGTTGTGTGAAGGGTAAGAATGAGAAGAAACTGAAAGAAGAGAAAAGAGAGAAGAAGATTGAGAAAGAGATAGAATGAGACGAAGATGGAGATAGATGAAGCGAAAAAGACGGAGGGAGGAGTGAATAAAAGGATTAGGGAAAATGTGAAGAGGGGGCGACGGCATAGTCAGAGGGAAAAAGCTTATTAAAATGTATGCAGACTAGGCCAAATTCTAGGGCCAGGACAACGTCTCCGGGTCTCCTAGTACTATATATACCACAATATATATACTATATAAACCACCGATCTTGGCGACCAACCGTGGTGTGATGCTAGCGTGCTCCGCTACCACACCGTATGCCCTGGGTTCAAACCCCGGGCAAAGCAACATCAAAATTTTAGAAATAAGATTTTTCAATTGGAAGAAAATTTTTCTAAGCGGAGTCGTCCCTCGGCAGTGTATGGCAAAGCGCTCCGGGTGTATTTCTGCCATGAAAAGCTCTCAGTGAAAACTCATCTGCCTGCAGATGCCGTTCGGAGTCGGCATAAAACATGTAGGTCCCGTCCGGCCAATTTGTAGGGAAAATCAAGAGGAGCACGACGCAAATTGGAAGAGACGCTCGGCCTTAGATCTCTTCGGAGGTTATCGCGCCTTACATTTATTTTTTTTATACACACGGATCTTATGACTTTTCAGACAAACAATATAGCTATATACGTAAGCATTCGTTGAAATTTGAAGCTCGTAGCCTCTTAAAATAGGGCAGTAATTACGAAAAAATTTGTATACGAACAATCGGTTGTGGATATATACATATATATACGACCGATCCATCAATTTTTTCAGACAACAATATGGGCAATATACGAAAGTATATGGTGCAGTTTGAAGCTTCAATCTGATGAATTGAGGAATATATGGCAAAAATCCTCTTTTTCTGAAAAATCGGTTGTATGGAGGATATATGCTATAGTGGCCCGATCCGCA
This sequence comes from Eurosta solidaginis, assembly GCA_029619165.1. Taxonomy (NCBI): domain Eukaryota; kingdom Metazoa; phylum Arthropoda; class Insecta; order Diptera; family Tephritidae; genus Eurosta; species Eurosta solidaginis. The sequence continues at coordinate 1,428 of JARSSU010023782.1, forward strand.
CGGTTCCGACAAATGTCTAATCGGACACCGAATTACACACGCTCACAAAATTTATCAAGATATCTCAAAAATTGAGGGACTAGTTTGCATACAACAGACAGACGGACATGGCTAAATCAACTCAGCTCTTCATCCTGATTATTTCAGTATATTTAATGGTGGGTCATATCTATTGTCCTTTAAGGACTTACAATTTTGGGATTCGTGGCGAAATTAATATACCATTTCATTTTCATGAAAGGTATACAAATATGTAGGTACTTGTCTGTGGGATGCAAAGACTTCACGTTTTTGTGGTCTGCAGGTAAAAAACTATGACTGCTAATCACGCAATTCAACAATATATGACGTAAACGTAACTATTTGATGAATTTTGAAGCTTCTAGCCGTAGGGCAAAAATGACAGTTATATGGGGTGTATATAATATATATACCACCGATCTCTATGAGTTTTTCAGACAAAAATATATGCTATATACGTAAGCATTTGTGTGAAATTTGAAGCTTCTAGCTGTTAAAATGGAGTAGAAATTGCGCAAAGTTTCTTATCTGAACAATCGGTTGTATGAGATAATGCTATGTATACCACCGATCTCTATGATTTTTTCAGACAACAATATACGCTATATACGTAAGCATTTGGTGCTTGAAGCTTCTAGCTGTTAAAGTGGGGCTGAAATTGCGAAAATATATATATATACTATATATATATACTATATATTTATTTATTTATTAACAGCCATACGGCCTATAATCCTTTTGATTTTATATAATTCGTATTAAATAATGTTTTACAATAATTATATAATAGTGTTTTTAAATTTCTTCAAATTATTGCACGTTTTATATCTACAGGTAACTCATTAAACATTTTCAAGCCTTTATAGTACAGATCTAGCTTTGCATTTTCTGTGTGGCAATCGTGGGTAATGTGAAATTGTGCCTATCTCTAGTAGGATAGGTGTGTGTATCACTGCTGTAGCTTAAGTTCTCTCTCAGAGTAGTCCAGAAGTCTCCTGCCTTAATGTTGTATATATATTTCATTGTGTGAAAGGAGATTAGTTGCTTTACGTTCAGCCATTTAAAAGTGTTCAGCATTGAGTGAAATACTTGTGTCGTACCGCGCGTTGGAGTATATAGTCTCATTGCTCCATTTTGCAACTTTTTATTTTGTGAGTCCGATGTGATAAACAAAACACTGGCACAATATATAAAATGGGGTTTTATGATGGATTTATATACTAACATTTTATATTTCCTTTTTAAATATTTGCATGTTCTTTTCATAAATCCAATTTTCTTTGAGATTTTACTCACTACGTAGTCACAGAATTTTAATTATTCTCAATTATGACGCCGAGATATTTGATTTTCTTTACCACCCTAATGGTTTCGTTTTTTATATTTAAAGTATGTGGTTCTAAATTTAGTTTATTTGATGTGGATATAACCATGTAATTTGATTTTTCCACATTTACCATTAACGTGTTTTTACACAACCAAATGTAGAGAGAATTCAAGTCCTCCTGCATTTTTTCAAAGGCCACGCCTATATTTTCTTCAACTATTGTCTACAGAGCATCATCTGCAAACAGTTTTGTTTTGCAGTTCTTTATTGACGAGGCAATATGATTTATGTAAACGTTGAACAGGATTGGCGCTAAGACTGAGCCCTGTGGAAGTCCTATGTTAATCGGCACGCTATCTGAAATTGCTTCATCAATCACTGTATATTGCTTTCTATTAGTTAGGAAGCTTTCGAACCACTTCAACTCAATGCCTTCATTTCCGATTCGTTTCAATTTCTTTACAATCAGGTTCCGATCAATAGTTTCAAACGCTATTTTAAAGTCAATGAATACCATTAATATAGTCTTTTTTCTTCGCATATCTTCTTTCCACTTAGAAATAACCCATGTAAGAGCTGTTTTAGAAGAATGTTTGTCACGAAAACCTGATTGCTCTTTAATAAAAATATTGTTTCTTTCAATATATTCAATTAGTTGATTTCTTACCACTTTTTCTAAAATTTTTTCAGTATTTGGCAAGGTATTTATTGGTCTAAGTTCTTCAGGTTTAACGGTGTTCTTTACTTTTTTCCCAGGTACTACTGTTCTATTTTCCATTCTTCCGGTACTTCTCCTATTTTTAAACTCTCGTTGACGACTTGTGAGTAGAAATAACCTAAGTAAGGCATAGTGGTTTTAACAACTCCCTCCTTTAACAATTTTTGCCATCAATCTTGTGGCTAAAGCTTTTCACAATTTCCTCTATATTTTCTGTATTTACTTCAGCAAATTTAAAAGAAGTGTTAGTGTTAAAGTGATTACAGTCGTTGTTCTCAATTATCTCAATGCTTTCATTTATTTGCACTATACTTTCCACAAAGAATATGCTTAACACCTCAGCTATACGGTTTTTATAATCAATCCGCTGACTTTCGTGCTGTCTCACCGTTACATTATATTTCATATCTTGGTAGCATATAGTTTGCTTCAAGTACTTCCACATTAACTTGCTGTCAACACTGTTTGTTGGAATTTTATGCTCCATATATTTAATTTTTTTTATTTTTATCATTTTTTGAATTCCTTTTTGATGCTTGTGTATTCAGACCAGTCTCCGTTACTTATTGGGGCATTGTAAGCCAACAGTTTCCTTTTATTTAAATTTATCAGTTCATAATCGTACCACTTGTTTTTTATTTTAGTATTTATTTCTTTAACGCAGGTTAATTGTTGCATACAATTTAATAAGCAAAAGTCTAATTTTGTGACCATGTCATTCAGATTTTGACTCAGTATTTCTGAAAAGTTAACGTTTCTTAGTATTGCTAATATGTTCTCACTACTATATTTTTCCCATGATGTTATTCTAGCAAGTGTTCTGTTTGGAATCTCAGTTTTGATATTAATACTGAACATAATTGTCTCGTGGTCTGATATTTTATAAGTATCAAGCCTTCTACACATGGTGGGTTCCTCGTTTGAGTTTAGTAAATCGATTTTGGTCTCAGAGCCTTCTGCTATACGCGTGTTAAAGTTAATTTTTTGATGGTTGGAAAATGTGTTAAACAGCTCATTTAGCCTCAGACTATATGTTGATTCTCTATTCATATTGATATTAAAGTCACCAATGATTGCATTGTTATACGTTTGTGTCACATATTTCCGCTACTGTTTAAGGGGGTGACAGTATAAATGCACCTTACCTTTTTGGTATGTGGCTGTGGGTACGGCTGGGTTGGCAATGTTAGGCTGATGATGGTGGTACCTGCTTTTCCTGGCGGGATATAGCTGTGGTGGTGATGGCGGTGTTTTGATGACGATGGTGGCGGTGGTTATATCTGCTGCTACCACCGGCAATATGATTTGGTTATGGTTTACTGGAGCGGTTGGTAAAAATTCACTTTAATACTCGTTAGAAACGAGTTAGGTATTCACTCTTTGCACTGAACTTAGATTTCCAATTAAATAAAACGGCAACTGGGGTTTTTTTCAACTTTAAAGAATTATTTTTTTGAACTTAAAGATTTTACAAAATTTTTGCTGGCACACCCAGATGGTAAAGAGTTTCGAATAAGTAATAAGATATAAAAGAAATGTCAAAACAATAATAAATATATATATGTGCAGATAGTCACATCTGTCAACCCATTGTTGGGGTTGCCAGAGAGGTGAAATACGCTGGCGTGTTAGCGTACAATACAAACGTCTCAAATACTTAAAGTTAATAAGGAATATGTACGTAATATAGATATACGTATTTGTACATGCAAATAATTCACGATGCATACTTATACGTAAAAGGTACATATGTAAATAAATTCAATATAAAATTCAGGTAAATTCATTTAAATTCATGTTTAGGTTTTCTTAAGCCTAATTTCTATTAAATAGAAGGGTTGGCTGTTGGCGACTACGACAGTCGCTCAAACATCGTCCCCGCCCTAGGCGCGTTCAGCGGCTAGAGCCTCTTGCAGCTCTTGAAGAGTCCGTAGCGCATCTCGTACGAGGAGGTCAGACACCTTTCCCCTGAAAGTGGCAGTTTGCAGCCCTTGAGCGGTGCACCGAACGGTGCGTCGAGCGGCAGTAGATGCTGGCGGTTGTGCTTCGGTAGCTGGACGAGACCGAGAGATAGCTGGGCGAGAACGGGGTCGCACGGTGGGGGCAGAGGGTACCTGAGGTGGTACTACTTGGCGACCAGGCCGGGGTGCCTGGGTATGACGTGGGATGCTCGGGGTTGCATCCCGTCGATGTAGCAGAGAGTGATGTCGTAAGCCGCAAGTTCGGCAGCGATCATGTGAGCTGCATTCATCTGTGGCGTGCGATAGCGCTAAGCAATTTAGGCAGAATTTATGCGCCCTCGCGAGAATCCATCGTTGTGGCGGCTTCAGTTTCTTGAAGACTCTGCAATTGCGAAGAGCGTGGGTTTGCATACATACGCGGCATCGTCGGTAGTCGATTTGCAGCGGCGGGCTGCGCGCGACCACTGCTGACCGCAAGGAGTTTCGGGGTGCCCGTTGCTGATCGCGATTCATGACAATCTGAAAGTATAGTTGTAAATGCCTTTTAGGTGAGAGAAATGTTAAGGCAGGGAGTTTCAGTTGGCATTATGTTGCGAAATACGACTATTAGTGACGGTGATGTGGTAAGAGTGGACAGAGGTGGTTTGAGAGTAGCTACGAATTCTCCGGGGTTGCCCGAGAGGGTGGGCTTTCAATCTGAGGGAGGAAACAGAGCTTGACAAGTGGTCGTGTGAGGGTGCCGGTTTGAGTACGAACGTCAACAACACGTATATGGCCGTCAGGACCTGGATGTATTTTTTCAATACGTCCAAGGCGCCATTCAGTCGGGGGAAGTGAGTCGTCGTGAATGCAGACACACTCACCGACCTTGGGTTCGGGTTGTGGATTTTTCCACTTCTGCCTTTTTTGGAGATCCTTTAGGTAGTCTTCCTTCCACCTTTTGCTGAACTGATGATGTAAGCTTTTTACCCTGTCCCATCGGTTTATAAGAGATAAATCCGCGTGATCCACTTCAGGGATAGCGAGGAGGGGGCTACCTCGGAGAAAGTGGCCGGGGGTCAGCGCGGTAAACTCTGTGGGATCTTGGGATAAAGGTGAGATAGGACGAGAGTTTAATACGGCTTCAATTCTTACCAAGAGGGTGGTAAATTCTTCAAATGTGAACTTGTGGGCTCCTGCAGTCCTCTTGAAGTGCAGTTTGAAACTCTTCACTGCAGACTCCCACAAGCCGCCCATGTGGGGAGCTCCGGGCGGAATGAATTTCCAATTGATGCCCTGGGGAGAGTATTTTGCGATTACTTCTTGAGAGGCAGTTTTCATGAAGTCAACGAACTCTTTTTCCGTCGCTCTTTTAGCTCCAATAAACGTTTTGCCGTTGTCACTCATCATTGTGGCAGGATATCCACGACGTCCGACGAAGCGAGCGAATGCTGCGAGAAAGGCATTTGTTGTTAGGTCCGAGCACAGCTCAAGGTGGACAGCTTTTGTCACGAAACAGACAAAAACGGCCACGTAGCCTTTCAGTAAGGTGTGAGACCTTAGCAAGGAGGCTTTTATTTGAAAAGGCCCCGCAAAGTCGACACCGGTAGTGGTGAAAGGCGGAGCGTATGTGCATCGTTCCGGGGGCAAAGCCGCCATGATTTGCGATCGCATTTGCTGCTTGTGGAGGGTACAAGTTTTGCACTGATGTATGCATCTCTTTATGAGGGGTTTGAGTCGTGGAATATAGAGATCCTGTCTGAGGCATTGCTGCATGAGACGTATTTCGGCATGGAGAAGAAGTTCATGGAGGTACTGTATATAGAGGACAGCGAATCTTGATTTTTCTGGGATAATAACGGGATGTTTTTCATTGTAAGTCAACGTCGAATGAACTAATCTACCATGAACCCTGAGGAGCCCGTTTTCATCGAGGTATGGGTTGAGGGTTAGTAGAGAGCTTCTTTTATCAATGGGTTTTGCATTTTCCAAGCATGCTCTTTCGCGAGGAAAATATCGGGTTTGCGTTAACGTCACAAGTTTATTTTTCGTTTTGCGGAGATCTTCATGAGACAGAGAGGGAGTGTAAGCGGGTTTAATGCCTCGAATTCGGTCCTTGAGATTATTAATGAACCTGAAGGCATATGCCATGACCCTGAGGGCGCGAGGAAAAGAGGAAAATCGATCCAATACATCGGGGTCATCTTCAGCTGAGTATAGTGCTTCGACTCGGCGCATTTCAGGCGGGTTGATGCTGCGGGTAGATGGTTTTGGCCAAGCTTCGGGGGGCTGGGTCAGCCACGCAGGGCCATTCCACCACAGCGAAGAATTTGCCAAGTCCATGGGTTTGCATCCTCTTGTGCCCATGTCTGCTGGATTGTCGCGACTGCCTACATGCTTCCAGGAGGCGCTTCCGACGAGATCCATAATTTCAGCTGTTCGATTGGATACGAAAGTTTTCCAAGCGTGGGGAGGCTTTTCGAGCCATGCTAACACAATTTCCGAGTCAGACCACATGTAAAGATTTTTAAGAGAGAGCTCGAGATGGGATTGTACGACGGCGATTAGTCGGGCAAGGAGTAGAGCTGCACATAGTTCTAGTCTTGGAAGACTGGTAGTGCGAAGAGGGGCAACCTTGCCTTTAGCGACCAGAAGGTGGGACGACGTGGTGGCACCGTGGGTTGTTCGCAGATATATAGTGGCGCAATATGCCTTTTCTGACGCATCGCAGAAGCCATGCAGTTCAACCTGCTGGTTCGGGATGTAGTCAACCCATCGAGGTATCTTTATATTTGAGATGTTTGGTTATTTTTGCGAACTGCGTTCTCTATAATTTTTTGACACAACAATACATACTATATACGTAAGCAATTGGTGAAATTTTAAGCGTATGGCTTTTAAAATGGGGTAGAAATTGCGAAAAAGTTTCTTATCTGAACAATCGGTTGTATGAGATATTGTGGCATTACACAATACAAGATATGCATAAGCAAATGAATTTCACTTACGACCACACACAAATAACTCGTAGCGACATAGCCATAGCAGCATAGATAAGTTATATTGAACCCAGCGGGGAGCCGTATCCGTTTACATTTGTTAACTCATATGCGTCACACCGACTAGCTCACGTATCGATCAGCATGCCTGAATCGACACCGTCGGTTTGTCAATGCGACTGACCAAATATTTTTACATAGTTAGGTAATAAGAATATTCTACTGAATAGGTATGTAGAAATAGAATGTAGTTATTCTTAGTGTGTAAGTATTGTACGCAAATGTTGTAATAGTATTGTAAGTAATTTTACTATAAAAATAGAAAGTATTCATAAATAAAAATCAATCTAATTTCGGCGCTGAGCATAAGCCTACTCAAATCATATTTTTGTTTACATTTACTTTGAACTTTCTACATTGCGATGATGCCAGTTTAGATTAATATCGGCAAAACTGCCAAAATAATCTAACTGAACAGAAATTACGCCAAGCCTAAAAGGGAAAAAGTACAATTCAAGATTCCTTGCCAGTAAGGCAAAAAAGAAAACTTCTGATGACACAAACGCTCAAATTTAAGCGAATATTCATGCTTGCGGGCAAGTCAGCCTTCGCAACAGCCCGGACATTTAAACAATATAAATGGTACTAATAGTTGGCATATGAGAATAAAGGACAACGCAAGGAACAGAAATGGTATCTAATATTTGCCAACAGCAAGGATTAGGTAAAGCAGTAACTTAAATATTGACATTGGTGACCAACTGGCAACGAGCGGGCATAATTCAACTGGAATAAAAAGGAGACACGTTAGCAAACAAAGAAACCTTGTATGGCGGATAAAAAATTGAATGGAAAAATCTTGACCAGCAGCAAGCGGCAACAACTAATTTTTTTATAAGTATATTTTTAAATTTCTAGAATAAATTGAGCGGTCTTGAGACGCTTACCCATTAGCACAAATTTCATTTTGCTCAGGATTTTTTTTAATACTAGGAGATTTTAGAATGAAAAGAATTAATGAAATGAAAAAGAAAAACAAATTAAAGCTCAAAATTTAAATAAGTTAATTGGAATATTTAGGACGTTTCATAAAATACTCAGTTAACTTTCGACAATTTTAGTTATCCCTTTGTTAGGAATAAAATAACCACAGAGGAGAAATTCCATAGGACATTTTATAAATTTTTTTTAAAATACTCTGTTAGTAATAAATTAAATGCAAAGGGACTCCTCAGACTTTCCCCTCCAATGGTGGGACGAGAATACCTAGACACTAGAGACCTACAAAAGGAATTAGAAGGCTTAAAGAAATGGTGGAAAATAATAGGAATGCGAAGGAACCTACAATAGAAGACATAATAAACCCCACAACCAGGGTGGAGGAAATAATGCGCCACGATAAAATCAGAAACTATAGTTAAACATTGAAACACGATCGCAGAAGCTCTAAATAATATAGGACAGGTAATCAATACAGTAAATAATATACTCACTAAAGAACACCAAACAGAAGCTTACCAGTTTCTTTTCAAACGTACGCAACAAATTAGTATCCTCTTTAGCAAGATATAACATAGAAATTGCTATACCAACGTACAATAGAGAAAAAATCTTTAAGTTGATCTTAGTCTCAGTTCTAACCGAACTTCCCGAAACCGCACCCCATCACCAACATTGAGTCACAATTCATCAGTGGAGGAACATAACCACTAGATATCCCACTCCTAAACGTCACAATGACACAAATAGTTGTGGAATTCATCAAAACTGCCTCATCAGTGCTACCAGAGTTTGATGGCGCGCCTGAAAATTTGCACAGTATCTTATACGCCTTTGATATTCTCGACCAAATCAAGGATAATCATGAAGCCTTAGCTATAACCATAATAGAGACCAAGCTAAAGGTACTGCAAGAAACTTTATTAGCATCGAAACTACTATTGCACAAATAAAATTAAAATTGAGAACGGCAATAAAAGGCGAGTGTTTGTTGTTGTTGTTGTTGTAGCGATTAGGTTACTCCCCGAAGGCTTTGGGGAGTGTTATCGATGTGATGGTCCTTTGTCGGATACAGATCCGATACGCTCCGGAAACACAGCACCATTAAGGTGCTGGCCCGACCATCTCGGGAACGATTTATATGGCCACATTGAACCTTCAGGCCATCCCTCCCTCCCCACCCCAAGTTCCATGAGGAGCTTGAGGTCGCCAGATCCTCGTCTGTTAGTGAAACGGGATTCGCCGCTCGAAGGTGAGGTTGACAATTGGGTTGGGGAAGCTATATATTGCGCTGCACAACGCCTTGAATCCCATAAAAGGCGAGTCAGTGGAGGTTTTGACAGCAAAACTCCTAAATATCCAACAGCGCAGCAAAACTGCAAATCAGTACACAGCGGAAATAGAAAAAATAACTAGGTCCTTGGAGGGAGCATATATCTCGGATGGCTTAATCCAGACTTAGCAACCAGATATGCAACTCAAGCAGCAGTCAATGTGATGTGTAAGAACTGCTCGAACGAGAAAGTAGAATGATTATGCAGGCAGGAACGTTCACAACAATGAACGATGCGATTTCAAAATTTACAAGTAGCTGTACCGAAATAACGGGTAGCTCAAATACAATCTTAAATATACGGCAACAAAATAAATACCAGAGTAATTTTCCGTGGACCGCACAGAGATATAATAGCAACCTTGGAACAAACAATAATAATAGTAATAATTCCCGACGAGGGTCACAAACCCAAAACATAACAGACCTTACAATCAGACTCGCGACGAAAACCAGGAAAACCAGGAACTCCACTTCAAGATCAGTAAATAGAAAAATATATGTACTAAACCTACACTTAAATAGTTATATATCTACTAGAACATCTTTAATTAATCAATTTCCACTTTTTTAGTAGATACAGGAGCAGATATCTCAATTATTAAAAAGAATCAAATAGAGAATCCTGCAAAAATAAATACAACACAAATAATAGAGTTAAAGGGCATAGGTCAAGGTATCACCAACACAATAGGCACAATAAAAGCGGACTTAAAAGGTGATGATCTTCTAATTTATCATAAATTTCACGTCGTAGAAGACGACTTCCCAATACCATGCGATGGAATCATAGGATTAGACTTTATTAAAAAATATAATTGCATTTTAGACTATGGAAAAACAGAGGATAAACTAATCTAAGACCATATGATTTTTCACAAACAACAACAATGCACCTAACAAGTTGTCTGCCCGTAAATACAATTACGATCCCTGCTAGATCTGAAGTCATTAGACAAGTAACAGTAAACACTGATAGCAAAAACATCTTCATACCCATCATCTGAAAGAATTTTTATAGCAAACACAATCACAAATAAAGATCAAACTTTCGTCAGAATTATAACCACCACACACAAAAACACAACTATTCAAAATTACAAAATAAATACTGAAAATTTAGATGACTACACATTAATTAAAACAAACACACACAATAAACAGAGTAAAATTAAAAAGATTAACTAAAATTTCCCAAAATTCGCCAATTCCCAATTAACTTCACTATGCATAGAATTCATAGCATATTTGCACTAGAAACAGACCCAATTTCCTCTAACAACTTTTACAAGCAAAAACTACACTGAAAGATGACACACCAGTTTACATAAAAAACTATAGATTGCACGAGACACAAAGAGGGGAAATAAGCAAACAGGTTAATAAGATGATCTAAGATGACATTATAGAACCCTCAATATCAGAGTACAATATTCTAATTTTACTGGTAGATTCAAAAGACTACCCTATGGATTAAAAGTAGCACCAAACTCGTTCCAACGAATGATGACATTGGCATTTGCAGGCCTCAAACCATCTCAAGCATTTCTATATATGGATGATTTAGTTGTGCTAGGGTGTTCAGAAAAACACATGCTGAAAAATTTAAGAGATGTTTTCTCTACGTGTAGGAATACAACTTAAAATTGCATCCAGATAATGTCTATTCTTCAGACAAGAGGTAACTTATTTAGGAAATAAATGCATAAGCAAGGGAATACTACCCGACCCAAGCAAATTTGAAACAGTTCAAAACTACCCAACACCAAAAACAGCATAGCGTTCTGCAATTATTACAGAAGATTTGTACCAAATTTCGCAGAGTACTAAAGAAAATTAACTAGGCTTTGTAAAAAGAATGTTTCCTTCGACTGGACAGAAGCATGTCAAAAAGCTTTTGTCTACAAAAAGAAAGAATTAATTAGCCCAAAACTTTTGCAATGCCCCGATTTCAATAAAGAATTCTGCATACCAACAGACGCTAGTGGGTATGCTTGCGGAGCAATCCTTAGCCAAGAACACGATGGCAAACAGTTACCAATTGCTTACACTTCTAGATCCTTCACAAAAGGTGAAACAAACAAAGCTACAATAGAGAAAGAACTAGCAGCAATCCATTGGGCCATAACTTTCTTCAGACTATATGTCTATGGCAGAAAATTCCTAATTAAAACCGACCATCGCCCTTTAACATACCTTTTCTCGATGAAGAGTCCTTCATCTTAGTTAACACGAGTAAGACGCGATTAAGAAGAATATGATTTTGAAGTGGAGTACATTGCCGGAAAAGAAAACGACGTAGCGGACGCATTGTGTCGCATTAACATAACAAATTTAAAAGAAATGTCAGTGGAAGCATGCAAAATAATGAAAGTCACAACTAGATCAGCAGCTACAAATACCAAAAATAATGTTAAAATTAAAGAAAATCACACAGAGAACCCCAAAATATATGAAGCGCTAAATAAATTTGGAGTAAAAGACTAGTCCAGCTCGTTTTCAATCCTTCGAAATTCTATTTCAAAAAGGAAAGAAAACTAGTAGCGATTTTGATCAAGCTACCTAATTGTTGAGGATAAGATTGACTTAGGACAATTCTTTACCAGGCTTGAAAAAGAAGCCGGCAATTTAGGCCTTGTACAAATACAGTTGTCCTTAGGGGACAAATTGTTTAAAAGAAATTATACTGCAGTAGGAAAATTTATTGAAACAGGACACAAGGTTCTCATAAAACTAACAATTGCACTAACCCCGAGGTTATATACGTGACTAATCCCGGGAAAATTTAAGAAGTTCTGCATACATATCATGACGATCCTATTTGCGGTTGCCACACAGGAATAAATCGCATGACGAATAAGATCAAGCAGAAATATAGCTGGCTAAACATGAAATATGACGTAAGAAAATACGTAAAGAATTGCTTCCACTGTCAGAAAAATAAAACAAATAAGCATATAAAAGAGCCAATGACAATAACGGAGACACCTCCGAAGGCTTTTGATATAGTACAGATCGATACGGTCGGACCATTACCGAAGTCGGTAAATGGAAACGAATACGCAGTTACCCGATCTCACCAAATATTTGGTAGCAATCCCAGTCCAGAGAAAACATGCGATAACAGTTGCTAAAGCTGTATTCGAGCACTTCATTCTGACTTATGGTTGCATGAAAACAATCCTAACAGACACGGGAACCGAATACAAAAATAGCTTATTCGAAGAGCTATGCAAACTGCTAAGAGTTAAGCATAAAGTCTCAACACCATACCATCATCAAACTTTGGGCACTGTAGAACGTAGTCACAGAACATTTAATGAATAGGTACGTTCATATATATGCAGTGACAAAGATGATTGGGATGAATACCTCAGGTATTTCGCGTACTGTTACAATACGACACCATCGACCGTACACGGGTATTGTCCTTACGAGCTTATATTCGCGAAAAGCCCCCGACCTACGAATCTCTAGCCGAAAATAAAATAAGCCCATTGTATAATCACGAAGCTTATGACAAGGAAGTTAAATATAGACCTTAAATAGCACAGCAAAGAGCCAGAAAGTTAGTAAGAGAAGCTAAAGAAAAGCAAAGTTTAATTATTATAAAAGTAGCGCCAGTAACGAAATAACAATAGGAGACCTAGTGTTAGTTAGAGAAGAAGCAGCTCATAAGCTAGATAATAGATATATAAGGAAATTATAAAGTAAAAAATATCGATAGAAATAATAATTATACGTTAATACATAATAGGATAGGAAATAGCGATAGTACAAACAAAATAAAAGAAAGAGTAATCCATAAATATAGGCTTAAACCAGTATAGAACATTTACTAGTAACCCAAATGAGTTGAAAAAAAATCAAATAATCGTATTACAAGCATTCCAATTACTCAAAACCATAGATACGTAAGAAAGAAAATGTAAATAAGCATAATAAATACAAACCCATGTTGGCATCAAGTGACTGTTACTTCATAATAAATTTGTAAACATAAACGGATTTTAAGTGGGTCGACACACTTAAAATTCTGATATGTAATAACAAATGTCAATAACACTTGATGCAAAACATTATTCATAATCACAAGCACATAACCATACAAATATACATATATATATTATAAACGTTCCTCCCTTCAAAACATATTAAAATATGTACAAACAAAAGAACAAAAGAAAAAAGGGCCAGCACAAAAATCTCACATGTAAAGCAAATGTAAACGGATATAAAAATAAGTAAACAAACTCTTCACTCTCAATATCAAGTTACCGCAATACAATAAATTACAATAGAAAACTAAAAGCAATTAAAATTTTGTAAACTCTAAATGGGTCATTAAGTCACTTTAAGGATCACATACAATTGTTCTCAAGTTATATAAGTTATATTGAACCCAGCGGGGAGCCGTGCGACTGACCACATATGTTTACAGAGTTAAGTAATAAGAATATTCTACTGAATAGGTATATAGAAATAGAATGTAGTTATTCTCAGTGTGTAAGTATTGTTGTAATAGTATTGTAAGTAATTTTACTATAAAATAGAAAGTATTCATAAATAAAAATCAATCTAATTTCGGCGCTGAGTATAAGCGCTACTCAAATCATATTTTCGTTTAAATTTACTTTGAACTTTCTACAATATATAATATATATACCCCCGATCTCTATGATTTTTTCAGACAACAATATATGCTATACTAGCAGACCTGGCAGACGTTGTTCTGCCCTAAATTTGGCCTATCTGCATACATTTAATAAGCTTTTTCCGTCTAACTCTGACCTACCCCTCTACACTTTTTCCTAATCTATTTATTCATTCCTCCCTCCGTCTTTTTCCCTTCATCTCCATCTTCACCTCATTCTATCTCTTTCTCAGTCTCCTTCTCTCTTTTCTCTTCTCCCAAGTTTTTTTCCTTCTTCTTTATCTCTTATTGCCAGTCCCAGAGGGCAGTATGTATTTTGTTCCAGTCCTATCCCGAGTCTCAGTCCCAGTCCCACTCCGAGTCTCAGTCCCAGTCCCTGTCCTAGTCCTATTCCCAGTCCCAGTCCGTCTCTGGTATACTTGCTGGAAAAAAGCATCGTAAATACTAATATAGGCAATTTATATACGAAATTTCAGGTAAATCGAATAGGACGTATGTAAATAGGTATGTGGGTATTATTAATTCTTGTCTTTATTTCGGCTTCGCATGCATATTTATAAGTTTTGCCAGGTTGATGCGATTAAATCGAATGTCACAATGAACTTTAGAGCTCTCAGCAACAGCTTTCATTTGATATCCATAATACACACACATTTAGGGGTATCCGGGTCCATGTTTTGGCCTATATCTCGAGACCCTAGTCACTCAGCGGCGTAAAACTTACTCTGTATTATAGCACACATCAACAGCTTCAATTTGATACCCATAATATAAAAACACATTCTAGGTGTATCCGGGTCCACGTTTAGGGCTATATCTCAAGACTCTAGCCTCCCAGTTGTATGAAAATTATCCTGTACTATAGCACTCATCAACAGCTTTCATTTGATATCCATATTGTATAAAAAAATTCTAGGGGCACCCGGGTCCACGTTTTGGGCTATATCTCGAGACCCTAGCCTCCCAGTTGTATGAAGATTATCCTGTACTATAGCACTCATCAACAGCTTTAATTTGATATCCATATTGTATAAACACATTCTAGGGGGACCCGGGTCCACGTTTTGGGATATATCTCGAGAACCTAGCCTCCGTGTTTGGGATTTCAAAATCATCTCTCCTTCCTGTATCTTTCCTAAAAACTTCGTGGCAATCTTTCTATCCTTTCTCGAGTTATGGAGTGACAATCAAATGTACACTTCTTTTTATATATATAGATACGTAAACATTGGTGAAATTTGAAAGCTACTAGCTGTTAAAATGGGGCTGAAGTTGCGAAAATATATATACATATACTATATATATATATATACTATATATACCACCGATCTTTATTTTTGTCAGACAACAATATATACTATATACGTAAGCATTCGTTGAAATTTGAAGCCTCTAGCTCTTAAAATAGGGCAGTAGTTACGAAAAGTTTTTTATCTGAACAATCGGTTATGGGATATATACTATATATATGACCGATCTCATCAATTCTTTCAGACAAAATATGTGCAATATACGAAGTATATGGTGAAGTTTGAAGCTTCAATCTGATAAATGGAGGAAGATATGACAAAAATCCTTTTTTTCTGAAAAATTGGTTGTATGGAGGATATATGCTATAGTGGTCCGATCCACCCGCTTCCGACCAAATGTCTAATCGGACCACCCAAATACATCCGCTCACCAAATTTTATCAAGATATCTTAAAAATTGAGGTACTAGTTTGCATACAAACAGACAGACGGACATGGCTAAATCAACTCAGCTCTTCATCCTTATTATTTCGGTATACTTAATGAAACGTCTATCTATTTTCCCTTAAAGGACTTACAATTTTGGGATTCGTGACAAAATTAATATACCATTTCATTTTCATGAAAGGTATAATCATTTTCATGAAAGGTATAAAAATAAGTAGGTACTTTGTGTGAGGATGCAAGCTTCACGTTTTTTGTGGTCTGCATGTAAATATATGACTACGAATCACGCAATTTAACAAAATATGACGTAAACGTAACTATTGGTGAAGTTTGTTGAAATTTGAAGCTTCTAGCCGTAAAAAAGGGGCAAAAATGATAGTTTATATAGGGTTATATAATATATAATAATAATAATATATATAATAACATATATACCACCGATCTCTATGATTTTTTCAGACAATAATATATGCTATATACGTAAGCAATCGGTGAAATTTGAAGCTTCTAGCTGTTAAAACGGGGTAGAAATTTCGCAAAGTTTCTATCTGAACATCGGTTGTATGAGAAATATACTATGTATACCACCGATCTCTATGATTTTTTCAGACAACAATATATGCTATATGCGTAAGCATTTGGTGAAATTTGAATTTTCTAGCTGTTAAAATCGGGCTAAAATTGCAAAAAAAAATATATATATATGCTATATATATACTATATATACCATCATATATATATTATATATATCACCGAACTCTATGATCTTTTCACACAATAATATATACTATATACGTAAGCAATTGGTGAGATATGAGATATATACTATATATTACCACAGACCTCCATGAGGGGGCCCACGATTTAGAGGTACTATGACATTTTTTTTTAATTCAGGAGAGTCCTATAGTTGTGTAGAGGGTAATTTTCATACCCCTGGGTGACTAGGGTCTCGAGATATGGCCAAAACGTGGCCCAGTGAATGCCTAGACAGTTTTTATACAATATGGATATCAAACGAAAGCTGTTGATGACTGCTTTAGTACAGAGTAATATATTATCCAGAGACGGACTGGGACTGGGATTAGGACTAGGACTGGGACTGAGACTCGGAGTGGGACTAGGGACTGGACTGGAATAAAAATACATACCACCCTCTGGGACAGGAATAAGGGATGCAGAAGAATGAGAAGAAATTGAGAGAAGAGAAAAGAGAGAAGAAGATTGAGAAAGAGATAGAATGAGCACGAAGATGGAGATAGATGAAGCGAAAAAAGACGGAGGGAGGAGTGAATAAAAGGATTAGGAAAAAGTGAAGAGGGGGGAGGGCAGATTCAGACGGAAAAAGCTTATTAAAATGTATGCAGATAGGCCAAATTTAGGGCAGGACAACGTCTGCCGGGTCTTCTAGTATATACTATATATACCACCGGTCTTTATGATTTTTTCAGACAACAATATATGATATATACGTAAGCATTCGTTGAAATTTGAAGCCTCTAGCTCTTAAAATAGGGCAGTAATTACGAAAAGTTTCTTATCTGAACAATCGGTTGTGGGATATATACTATATATACAACCGATCTCATCAGTTTTTACAGACAACAATATGTGTAATAAACGAAAGTATATGGTGAATTTTGAAGCTTCAATCTGATAATTGAGGAAGATATGAGAAAAGTCCTCTTTTTCTGACAAATCGATTGTATGGAGGATATATGCTATAGTGGTCCGATCCGCCCGGTTCCGACAAATGTCTAATCGGACACCCAAATACACCCGCTCGCCAAATTTTATCAATATATCTCAAAAATTGGGGGACTAGTTTGCATACAAACAGACAGATGGACAGACGGACATGGCTAAATCAACTCAGCTCTTCATCCTGATTATTTTACGTATGACTACGAATCACGCATTTCACCAATATATGACGTAAATGTAACTATTTGATGAAATTTGATGAATTTGAAGCTTCTATCCGTAAAAAAGGGGCAAAAATTACAGTTTATATGGGGTAAATAATATATATACCACCGATCTCTATGATTTTTTCAGACAACAATATATGCTGTATACGTAGGCATTTGGTGAATTTGAAGCTTCTAGCTGTTAAAATGGGGCAGAAGATGCGCAAAGTTTCTTATCTGAACAATCGGTTGTATGAGATATATACTATGTATACCACCGATCTATATGATTTTTCAAACAATAATATATGATATACACGTAAGCATTTGGTGTAATTTGAAGCTTCTAGCTCTTCAAATGGGGCTGAAATTGCAAAAAAAAATATATATATATACTATATACCATCATATATATATAATATATATCACCGATATATAACTCAAGAACGGGCTCACCTATCCAAACCTAATTAAGCTTTGTTCTGACTATTCAGTAGATGGTTTTTGTTTTGAAATTTTATGAATCGGATACCAGGGTCTCGAGATATAGGCCAAAACGTGGACCCGGGTAACCCTAGGGCATGTTTATGCAATATGGGTATCAAATGGAAGCTGTTGATGAATGCTATAGTATAGAGTATTTTTCATGCCGCTCCGTGACTAGGGTCTCGAGATATAGACCAAAACGTGGACCCGAATAACTTTAGGATGTGTTTGAACAATATGTGTAGCAAATGGGAGCTGTTGCTGATTGCTATAGTATAGATTATTTTGGCCTTCAGATAAAAAGATTGCATTCTTATGTACTACAACCAGTTAAAATGGTATATTCAATCACATAACAATATAATCTTTTTACCTGGAGGCGCTGAAAAGCGCTCAATGTATAGTGAAATTATTTTGCAAAACACACCAAATACCCATTAGTTTGGTCACATTCATCCCACTTAGCCAGCGCATCATACGTTTTCATATTAACATACATACATCAATAATAGTTTAGTCATTTACTAAACGATTTGTTACCTACTTAGCTACGCTCTTTCGCTCTCAAAATTTATGTACTTTCGTCTTAACTAGCTTACTTATTATTCCCACCTACAAACTTAGTTGCATTATATTTATATCAACATGTATGTATGTAGCAGTCAGATCGACAAACAAAGTATGCTTTGAAAAGACATCGAACAATATTACGGTACATTTTTTTACATAGAGAAATACATGAATATTTTGTATAGATAGGTATATAGAGCTTTTGCTCTTAGCATTAAGAAAACTCAAATTAGGAGAATAAATGACATTGGAGTGTAAACATCGCTGGAGCGTTTTCTTTGGCCTCAACACCATTCGTTAGAAGAATAAACGAAGCAGCCCAATACGTTCAGTAGTGTCCGAAATTATCGCGGTGCAAATTATTACATAAAAATGCAAATAGTGCTTTTGTTTAATAATTATTGAAGCTTGTGTGAATTTGTGAAAAGAAGAAATATAGCGCAAAGCGAATTTCCGAACAAAAACGGTAAGTTTTGAACTGTTGAAGTGAATTACACGAATGCATGTGTTTTCTTTATTTGAAAAAAACATATGGTGTACCTCTATTAATGTAGACATTTTTATAAATTTAATTTATTCTTTTTTAGTTGAAAGAAAAATGCCACGATCCACACGAGGAAATATAGGTCGCCGAACGCGTCATGCAAATGCTGCGGCATTACAAAGGCGATCACAGGCTCCAGATGAACGAGCACAAGCTAATACATCGCAGCGTGAACGTAATGCACGAAATAGATCTATTGTACCTGAAATTGTGCGTGCTGCTTTTAATTACAGCAGTCATTGATTACAGTATGTACGGATATATTGGAATAATGGACGCAAAATGTCCACATTGTGATGCGGCTAAATTTCCAGGTGAAACGCCCGGCATGTGTTGTGCTAATGGCAAAGTGAGATTGCCAGCATTAGAAACTCCACCCGAAACAGCGTCTTCATTAAGTTTTGGGACTTCTGAAAATTCGAAGCACTTTTTGAGTCATATTCAACAATAAAATTGGGCATTTCAAATGAGTTCTTTTGGTGCTACTAACATTATTAGAGATAATTTTATGCCGACGTTTAAGGTAAATACTTAAAACAGGATTGTCCCAATCAATCTGAATCAAAAAAGTATTCTATAGTTTTAAAAATTAGTATGCAACATATACCTAAAATTGCATACATGTTTCAGATTCAGGGCCAAATTTATAAACAAGCTGGTTCGTTATTGCCATACCCCGCCGCTGATTATAAATTTTTGCAAATTTATTTTATTGGTGATGGAAATCGTGGCCACCGTGGTGTGATGGTAGCGTGCTCCGCCTACCACACCGTATGCCCCAGGTTCACACCCCGGGCAAAGCAACATCAAAATTTTAGGAATAAGGTTTTTCAATTAGAAGAAAATTTTTCTAAGCGGGGTCGCCGCTCGGCAGTGTTTGGCAAGCGCTGCGGGTGCATTTCTGCCATGAAAAGCTCTCAGTGAAAACGTCATCTGCCTTGCAGATGCCGTTCGGAGTCGGCATTAAACATGTAGGTCCCGTCCGGCCAATTTGTAGGGAAAATTTAGAGGAGCACGACGCAAATTGGAAGAGAAGCTCGGCCTTAGACCTCTTCGGAGGTTATCGCGCCTTACATTTTTATTTTAAATCGTGAATTAGATCAACGTTGTGCAATTGCTTTGAATACAAGACGAGAAGTTATTTGTGAGGTACAAGGTTTTTCCATCAGCATAACGCATTAGTTCAATTGTTCAAAATTGCTCTCGATCATATGCCATCTGATAATCACAAAATCGTAATAAGGGCTGATAGAACACCTTTTGGAGAGCATGAAAGGCGATTCAATGCACCGACAATTGATGAGGTTGCAATTGTAATCCTTGGTGATCAGTTTCAATCCCGTGATATTATACTTCATCGCAGAAATGAGCAATTGCAACGTGTTTCGGAACTTCATTGTAGTTACGGCGCATTACAATACCCAATATTGCATTGGAAAGGTGAGATGGATTGTAGCAAATGATTGATCCACCAACAGGTAAATAATATTTTCAGTGTGTTGACATTTCATCATTTGTATAAATTTCTTAAGTCACATTTTGCACTTTTTTTCAGTTAATCACCTCAAAATGAAATTATAATAAAATTTAAGTTATTAACAGAATAATTTAATTCAGATTAAAAATCGTGGGGTGCATTTGACTACATTTCATATCTTTCCTCTCAGATAGTTGCCAATAGAATGATTGTAACATTCAATATCAAGCACCCCACGCTTTTTACTGTGAATTAAATTATTCTGTTAATAACTTAAATTTTATTATAATTTCATTTTAGGTGATTAACTATAAATGATTGTTTGACCTTCTACTACTGTTATATAAACTCTTTTTAATTGAAAATTATTTTCTATTTTTTAGTTCGGTTAGCTATAAAAGCGTGTTTTTTTAGTTTTTTTAAACTATTATTTATTTTTAATTTTTTAGTTCAAGTAATTTTAAAAGTTTTAGTCGAGAGTGATGAAACCTTGAAACGCCAGCGGTCCATGGATGAATCCAACCCCACGGCACCGAAAAGGGCCAAGACGCAGGGAGGCTGGACGCGGTCTTTCGCCGAAATTGCCAAGGGTCGGCAGATCATTGGCATTATAGACGAGAGCAGCGAAGATGGCAGGATCCCGAAACAACAGTGGAAGTGGATCGAGGCCGCGCTCGCTACGGTGGCCGTTAAGGTTAAGAAAGACAACCCTGGTCCACCGCCATCTTACACCGATGCAGGGTGGTTCCTGGGCAATGTCAAGCTAATTGCCTGTGACGACGCCAGGTCGGTAAACCTCTATAGGGCCGCCGTCACGCTGATTGGGGTGGTATATCCGGGCGCGCGCCTCAAGGTAGTGGAGGCGCGTGATATCCCCTCACGACCAAGGGCTAGAGCCTGGGTTCCAGTGACGCCAACGGACCCAGCTGACATCCTGGAGCTGCTCCAGGAGTACAACCCGCCACAGGTTTAGAAGTCAACCCGGATAAAACCGAGCTTGTCCTCTTCACGAGGAGGTACAAAGTACCAAATCTTACACCGCCAAGAATTGGGGTACGTTCTTAGCGTTTAGCGATCAAGTAAGTATTTGGGAGTCATTCTGGATAGGAAGCTGTTATGGAGTGACCATATAGTGGAGCGATCCAAGAAGGCAGCAGCAGAGCTGTTCACCTGCAAGAGGGCAATTGGCACCTCCTGGGGATTCTCCCCTAAGGTGACCTACTGGATTTACACAGCCATTGTGCGCCCGATTCTTCTTTATGGTGCCTTGGTCTGGTGGCCTGCACTAGCTAAAAGTACCTATCTTAAAATGCTTCAAAAGGTGCAACGGAGTTCGGAGCTCTGCATTACCGGGGCTCTCGGCTCCACTCCAGATTCCGTTACATACATACATGGATACATAGATAGATACAGGCCAAGCTAATAAAAGCGTGTTAAAAAGGGCTCCAGTATGCTCTTTCGTAGATGTGCCATGCATCCACTTCTATCATTAATAAAGGAATGCGTTTTTCGCATTATGTGCAAGGTTTCAAATCTATGGCCATTTGGGTGGTCATAAGTTCAATTGACCTTATGTCCGTTAACCTTATGTCACCCCACCATCACATTATTGCATTTTCATCGAGCCTTGATACGTGTGCAAAGTTTCAATCAAACTTATGGCCATTCAAAGTGGTAATAAGGCCAATTGACCTTATGGCCGTTGACCTTATGTCACCACACCATCACATTAATGCATTGTCATCGAGCCTTGATACGTGTGCAAAGTTTAAATCAAACTTATGGCCATTCAAAGTGGTAATAAGGCCAATTGACCTTATGGCCGTTGACCTTATGTCACCACACCATACACTAATGCATTGTCATCGAGCCTTGATACGTGTGCAAAGTTTCAATCAAACTTATGGCCATTCAAAGTGGTAATAAGGCCAATTGACCTTATGGCCGTTGACCTTATGTCACCACACCATCACATTAATGCATTGTCATCGGTCCTTGATACGTATGCAAAGTTTCAAATTAATCAGACTTCTAGAAACCGGTGAAAATTAGGCTCAAAGATTCCGTTACATAGATACAGGCCAAGCTAATAAAAGCGTGTTAAAAAAGGGCTCCAGTATGCCCTTTCGTAGATGTGCCATGCATCCACTTCTATCATAATAAAGGAAGGCGTTTTTCGCATTATGTGCAAAGTTTCAAATCTATGGCCATTTGGGGTGGTCATAAGTTCAACTGACCTTATGTCCGTTAACCTTATGTCAACCCACCATCACATTATTGCATTGTCATCGAGCCTTGATACGTGTGCAAAGTTTCAATCAAACTTATGGCCATACAAAGTGGTAATAAGGCCAATTGACCTTATGGCCGTTGACCTTATATTACCACACCATCACATTAATGCATTGTCATCGAGCCTTGATGCGTGTGCAAAGTTTCAATCAAACTTATTGCCATTCAAAGTGGTAATAAGGCCAATTGACCTTATGGCCGTTGAGCGTATGTCACCACACCATCACACTAATGCATTGTCATCGGTCGATAATACATATGCAAAGTTTCAAATTAATCAGACTTCTAGAAATCGGTGAAAATAAGCTCAAAGATTCCGTTACATAGATAAAGGCCAAGCTAATAAAAGCGTGTTAAAAAAGGGCTCCAGTATGCTCTTTCGTAGATGTGCCATGCATCCACTTCTATCATTAATAAAGGAATGCGTTTTTTCGCATTATATGCAAGGTTTCAAATCTATGGCCATTTGGGGTGGTCATAAGTTCAATTGACCTTATGTCCGTTAACCTTATGTCACCCCACCATCACATTATTGCATTGTCATCGAGCCTTGATACGTAGCTACGCTCTTTCGCTCTCAAAATTTATGTACTTTCGTCTTAACTAGCTTACTTATTATTTCCACCTACAAAGTTAGTTGCATTATATTTATATCAACATGTATGTATGTAGCAGGCAGATCGACAAACAAAGTATGCTTTGAAAAGACATCGAACAATATTACGGTACATTTTTTACATAGAGAAATACATGAATATTTTGTATAGATAGGTATATAGAGCTTTTGCTCTTAGCATTAAAAAAATTCAAATTAGGAGAATAAAGGACTTTGGAGTGTAAACATCGCTGAAGCGTTTTCTTTGGCCTCAACACCGTTCATTAGCAGAATAAACGAAGCAGCCCAATACGTTCAGTAGTGTCCGAAATTATCGCGGTGCAAATTATTACAAAAAAATGCAAATAGTGCTTTTGTTTAATAATTATTGAAGTTTGTGTGAATTTGTGAAAGGAAGAAATATAGCGCAAAGCGAATTTCCGAACAAAAAACGGTAAGTTTTAACTGTTGAAGTGAATTACACGAATGCATGTGTTTTTTTTTATTTGAAAAAAACATATGGTGTACCTCTATTAATGTAGACATTTTTATAAATTTAATTTATTCTTTTTAATTGAAAGAAAAATGCCACGATCCACACGAGGAAATATAGGTCGCCGAACGCGTCATGCAAATGCTGCGGCATTACAAAGGCGTTCACAGGCTCCAGATGAACAAGCACAAGCTAATACATCGCAGCGTGAACGTAATGCACGAAATAGATCTGTTGTACCTGAAATTATGCGTGCTGCTTTTAATTACAGCAGTTATTGATTACAGTATGTACGGATATATTGGAATAATGGACGCAAAATGCCCACATTGTGATGCGGCTAAATTTCCAGGTGAAACGCCGGCATGTGTTGTGCTAATGGCAAAGTGAGATTGCCAGAATTAGTAACTCCACCCGAAACAGCGTCTTCATTATTTTTGGGACTTCTGAAAATTCATCTGGAGCCTGTGAACGCCTAAGTCATATTCAACAATACAATTGGGCAATTCAAATGACTTCTTTTGGTGCTACTAACATTATTAGAGATAATTTTATGCCGACGTTTAAGGTAAATACTTAAACAGGATTGTCCCAATCAATCTGAATCAAAAAAGTATTCTATAGTTTTAAAAATTAGTATGCAACATATACCTAAAATTGCATACATGTTTCAAATTCAGGGCCAAATTTATAATCAAGCTGGTTCGTTATTGCCATACCCCGCCGCTGATTATAAATTTTTGCAAATTTATTTTATTGGTGATGGAAATCGTGGCCACCGTGGTGTGATGGTAGCGTGCTTCGCCTACCACACCGTATGCCCCAGGTTCACACCCCGGGCAAAGCAACATCAAAATTTTAGGAATAAGGTTTTTCAATTAGAAGAAAATTTTTCTAAGCGGGGTCGCCGCTCGGCAGTGTTTGGCAAGCGCTGCGGGTGCATTTCTGCCATGAAAAGCTCTCAGTGAAACGTCATCTGCCTTGCAGATGCCGTTCGGAGTCGGCATTAAAACATGTAGGTCCCGTCCGGCCAATTTGTAGGGAAAATTTAGAGGAGCACGACGCAAATTGGAAGAGAAGCTCGGCCTTAGACCTCTTCGGAGGTTATCGCGCCTTACATTTTTATTTTAAATCGTGAATTAGATCAACGTTGTGCAATTGCTTTGAATACAAGACGAGAAGTTATTTGTGAGGTACAAAGGTTTTTCCATCAGCATAACGCATTAGTTCAATTGTTCAAAATTGCTCTCGATCATATGCCATCTGATAATCACAAAATCGTAATAAGGGCTGATAGAACACCTTTTGGAGAGCATGAAAGGCGATTCAATGCACCGACAATTGATGAGGTTGCAATTGTAATTCTTGGTGATCAGTTTCAATCCCGTGATATTATACTTCATCGCAGAAATGAGCAATTGCAACGTGTTTCGGAACTTCATTGTAGTTACGGCGCATTACAATACCCAATATTGCATTGGAAAGGTGAGATGGATTGTAGCAAATGATTGATCCACCAACAGGTAAATATATTTTCAGTGTGTTGACATTTCATCATTTGTATAATTTCTTAAGTCACATTTGCACTTTTTTTCAGTTAATCACCTCAAAATGAAATTATAATAAAATTTAAGTTATTAACAGAATAATTTAATTCAGATTAAAAAGCGTGGAGTGCATTTGACTACATTTTATATCTTTCCTCTCAGATAGTTGCCAATAGAATTATTGTAACATTCAACATCAAGCACCCCACGCTTTTTACTGTGAATTAAATTATTCTGTTAATAACTTAAATTTTATTATAATATCATTTTTAGGTGATTAACTATAAATGATTGTTTGACCTTTTACTACTGTTATATAAACTCTTTTTATTGAAAATTATTTTCTCTTTTTTAGTTCGGTTAGCTATAAAAGCGTGTTTTTTAGTTTTTTTAAACTATTATTTATTTTTAATTTTTTAGTTCAAGTAATTTTAAAGGTTTTAGTCGAGAGTGATGAAACCTTGAACGGCAGCGGTCCACGGATGAATCCAACCCACGGCACAAGAGGGCCAACGACGCGGTCTTTCGCCGAAATTGCCAGGGTCGGCAGATCATTGGCATTATAGAGGAGAGCAGCGAAGATGGCAGGATCCCGAAACAACAGTGGAAGTGGATCGAGGCGGCGGTCGCTACGGTGCCGTTAAGGTTAAGAAAGACAACCTGGTCCACCGCTATCTTACACCGATGCAGGGTGGTTCCTGGGCAATTTAAAGCTAATTGCCTGTGACGACGCCAGGTCGGTAAACCTCTATAGAGCAGCCGTCACTCTGATTGGGGTGGTATATCCGGGCGCTTCCCAAGGCAGTCGGTTCTATGTACCGGAGCGACTCGGGATTTTTCCCGACCAAGGACTGTCATTCAGTGTGGTCCCATTTAATTTGTTTCGTCCCTCCCACAAATGTCATCCTCCCAGCAGCTCCTGCAGCAGGACTGCTACATATTCTCTTACTCCGGGAAGGTATCGAACCCAATCCGGGTCCGTCTCCTGACCCCGGTCCTGAGAAATGGTTTTGCTGCATTTTCAGAAAAGAATATTTTTAGGACGGTCATACTCTGTTCAGTGTGTCTCGTGCAAGGGATGGTTGCATCGGACAGGTTGTTCTGGGCTTGATCCCAAAACCCGACGTCCACGTAACTTTTATAAATCTTTTGTGGCTCCTTGCTGCTCACGCCCAAGGGCGTCCCGTAGTCTACGCCTAAGCGTATCCCCACTACCTTCCAGCAGCTTCGCTGCTCAGCAAGCCACAACAAGTACCCGCTGCTGCTCGCGGCCCACGGCGCCAACAACTCTAACAGCTGATACCACTCATATCTACTACCTTCGTAGTAGAGCTGGGTAGCATGCTGAGCATCAGCCCCTGCCCCCGTCTTCTCTCTCTTTTCTGGCAGCAATCGTGCAGGTCAGGGAAACAAACTCTTAGTCCCTACCTCCGTTTGCACCGTCTGCCAGCACAGAATATATAGGTTTGCGACATCCGCTCAATGCAGCTCCTGCCTTGGGTGGTGCCACTTTCCTAGATGTTCTGGTCTCCGCGACGGCAACCCCTCGACGGGTTTCATCGCGCCATGTTGCCAGGTCGCAAACCCAAATTATCCGGGTACCCCACTGCTTGCCCAATGGCGCCTAGTCCCAAGGGCCACAACAACAATTGCGTCCTGGCCTTCCACAACCTAGGCGTAGTCACCCGTCACTTACCCCTAGAGTGGCGGCGTCACCCCTCATGCACTTCAGAATTCTGCAGTTAAACTGTAATGGACTAACTGGGAAGATTACGGAGATAGTCGATTTCATGAAGCGGCACAACATCCGCATTGCTGCGATTCAAGAGACTAAACTCACAGCAAGATCTGCATTGCAGACCTGCTCTGGGTATAATGTCCACAGGAAAGACTGCGAGAGCGGAAATGGAGGCGGCCTCGCGTTTATTATACACCACTCTGTGCAATATTATATATTTGATCCTGGTATCGACCGCAGGGACAATGTCTTAGAACGTCAAGGCCTATCTGTTCGGTCAGGCGATGCAAATCCAGAAATCATCAACATCTACATCCCTCCTGTCACCTGTTGCCCCAGTGGATACCGCCCTAATATCGAGGCCTTACTCACTGGCATTATCTTAGGCGATTTCATGCCCATCACGACCTATGGCATTCAAACTTGCGGGCGGACAGTAGGGGTGAGATGTTGGCGGATCAAATAGAAGAAAACGACGTTCTGCACAATAAACGAGACGCCCCCACACGTATGGTAGGAAGCTGTCATAGCTCGCCAGACATCTCAATCGTGAGCGCAGAACTCGTCAACTGGCAGCCGATGGTAACATTGGCATCCGACCACCTGCCCATCTTATTTCGTTCGAGCGTACCGCCGACTTCATCGTCACCGAAAACGCACTTTCATAAACTTCAAAAAAGGAAAGTGGGAAGAATATAAATCTGCAACAGACAGCAGCTTTGCTGCCCTCCCTATCCCGACTGATGCCCGCCAAGGGGAGTGTGCCTTCCGTAAGGTCATTGAATCCGCCTCGGCACATTTCATTCCCGCCGGGAGAATTCCCGAAATCCGGCCCACTTCCCGGCGGAGGCCGCGAGCTTAGCGAGGGAACGCGACCTTATAAGACAGCTTGATCCAGGCGACCCCCAAATAAGGGATATAAACCAACGCATCAGATTGCTTGTGGACGAACACAAGCGGGCGAAATGGGAAGAGCACCTAAGAGGTTGTACCTCTCTACCGGTGTAGGTAAACTTTGGTCCACCGTAAAGTCCCTATCGAATCCGACTAAGCACAAAGACAAAGTTTCCATCGCCTTTGGCGATAAGGTGCTGTCGGATGCGAAAAAAATGCGCGAGCGCTTTCTGCCGACAATATATAATGCATCCTACGGTCGACAAAGATAGACGGAGAGCCAATAAACACGCACATAAACACAAATTCAGCGCGTCACCAATCACCATCACCGCTAGAGAGGTTGAGGACGCCATTGGTTTGCGCTAAACCATCCAAAGCAGTGGGCCCAGACGGCATGGCCATGCCGATGCTTAAAAACCTAGGGAAATAGGGTTTCAAATATGAGCGCATGTCTTCAACCTGTCTCTTTCCACCTTTGTCATACCCGAGAAATGGAAAATGGCCAAGGTGGTCCCGCTACTAAATCCTGGGAAACCAGCTAACGTAGTGAGTCATATCGTCCGATATCTCTCCTATCGTCAGTGGCAAAGACGCTTGAAGCCATTTTGCTCCCTTATTTTCAAGCACATTTGCAGCTAGCCCCTCATCAGCATGGCTTCAGAAAACTCCATAGCACTACCTCCGCGCTAAATGTCATTGGCACCCAAATAAATTGCGGTTTGAATCAATACCCCCACCATAGAACAGTACTCGTAGCGCTAGACCTATCAAAAGCCTTTGATACAGTCAACCATGGCTCATTACTGCAAGACCTGGAAGGGTCTACCCTTCCCCCATGTCTTAAAAGGTGGACCGCAAATTATCTGGGTAGTCGGCAGGCATCGGTGCAATTCAGAAACGAAACATCAAAACCAAGGAGAATTAAACAAGGGTGCCTCTGTGGTGTCCTATCCTCACTTTTGTTTACTTTCTACATATCTAAGCTACCTTCACCACCGGAAGGAGTCACAATCGTTTCCTACGCCGATGACTGGACAATAATGGCCACAGGCCCAGTCCCAGAGATCGATGAGCTATGCAATAAAATAAACGGCTATCTCCCTGATCTCTCCAGTTTTTTCGCCTCGCGAAACCTGGCATTGTCACCGACTAAATCTTCCGCGACCTTATTTACAACATGGACGCCCCAAATGTCAACAATATTGAACATCCACGTCGATGGCACTACGCTACCGACTGTCCTACACCCCAAATCTTGGGTGTGACGTTTGATCAGGATCTATATTTTGGTGCGCACGCAACCGCAATTGTTCCGAGAATTCAGAGCCGTAATGAAATCCTCAAATCCCTTGCTGGCAGTACCTGGGGAAAATATAAAGAAACGCTCATGACCACATACAAAGCAATTAGCCAGCCGATTACGTGCTACGCGTCACCCATATGGTCGCCAAGCCTAAAAACTACCCACTTGAAGAAACTACAGGCCTGCCAAAATACTGCTCTCCGAATCGCCACGGGCTGTCTTCTTATGTCCCCAGAACACCATCTGCATAATGAGGCGAGAATACTCCCCATCAGGGAGAGAAATGAGATGCTGACCAAACAGTTTCTGTTGAATACTCAGAAACCTGGGCATCCCAACAGATATCTGATTGACGAACCAGCACAGCCTAGGGGCCTAAGGAGTCATCTCCGTAAGCATTTTGAGGAAATACGGCACCTGAGAACACAGCCGTATGAAGCGAAAAAAACACAGCAGGTCCTTGGTGAACTCCATAGACAGGCGTCGGACCTTTATGACGGGAATTGCCCGGTGAATCCAGTACTGAAGAAAAATATCCAGAACTCGCGGAAGAGGAACGCATACTCCCCAGGGAAACGCGTGTCACTCTTGCTCAACTTCGTTCTGGATACTGTAACAGGTTAACTCTTACCTATCCAGAATCAACCCGACGTACAAAATGTATGCCCCGCTTGCATGCGTCCCAACATTACACCCAACCATCTCTTTAATTGTAATGTGGAACCAACGCCTCTAACACCCCTTTCCTTATGGTCCACCCCTGTTGAAACGGCAAGTTTCCTATTAGGTGGGGCGAGCATTGCTACAACAACAACAACACATCCGGGCGCGCCTCAGGTAGTGAAGGCGCGTGATATCCCCTCACGACCAAGGGTTAAAGCCTGGGTTCCAGTGACGCCAACGGACCCAGCTGACATCCTGGAGCTGCTCCAGAAGTACAACCCGCCACAGGTTTAGAAGTCAACCCAGATAAAACGGAGCTTGTCTTCTTCACGAGGAGGAATAAAGTACCGAATATTACACCGCCAAGAATTTGGGGTACGTTCATAGCGTTTTAGCGATCAAGTAAAGTATTTGGGAGTCATTCTGGATAGGAAGCTGTTATGGAGTGACCATATAGTGGAGCGATCCAAGAAGGCAACAGCAGAGCTGTTCACCTGCAAGAGGGCAATTGGCACCTTCTGGGGATTCTCCCCTAAGGTGACCTACTGGATTTACACAGCCATTGTGCGCCCGATTCTTCTTTATGGTACCTTGGTCTGGTGGCCTGCACTAGCTAAATGTACCTATCTTAAAATGCTTCAAAAGGTGCACGGAGTTCGGAGCTCTGTATTAACGGGGCTCTCGGCTCCACTCCAGATTCCGTTACATATATACATGGGTACATAGATACATAGATAGATCAGGCCAAGCTACTAAAAGCGTGTGAAAAAGGGCTCCAGTATGCTCTTTCGTAGATGTGCCCATGCATCCACTTCTATCATTAATAAACGGATGCGTTTTTCGCATTATGTGCAAGATTTCAAATCTATGGCATTTGGAGTGGTCATAAGTTCATTGACCTTATGTCCGTTAACCTTATATCACCCCACCATCACATTATTGCATTTCATCGAGTCTTGATACGCCTGCAAAGTTTCAATCAAACTTATGGCCATCAAAGTGGTAATAAGGCCAATTGACCTAATGGCCGTTGACCTTATGTCACCACACCATCACATTAATGCATTTTCATCGAGCCTGATACGTGTGCAAAGTTTCAATCAAACTTATGGCCATTCAAAGTGGTAATAAGGCCAATTGACCTTATGGCCGTTGACCTTATGTCACCACACCATTACACTAATGCATTGTCATCGAGCCTTGCTACGTGAGCAAAGTTTCAATCAAACTTATGGCCATTCAAAGTGGTAATAAGGCCAATTGACCTTATGGCCGTTGACCTTATGTCACCACACCATCACATTAATGCATTGTCATCGGTCCTTGATACGTATGCAAAGTTTCAAATTAATCAGACTTCTAGAAACCGGTGAAAATTAGGCTCAAAGATTCCGTTACATAGATACAGGCCAAGCTAATAAAGCGTGTTAAAAAGGGCTCCAGTATGCTCTTTCGTAGATGTGCCATGCATCCACTTCTATTATAATAAAGGAAGGCGTTTTTCGCATTATGTGCAAAGTTTCAAATCTATGGCCATTTGGGTTGGTCATAAGTTCAACTGACTTATGTCCGTTAACCTTATGTCAACCCACCACCACATTATTGTATTGTCATCGAGCCTTGATACGTGTGCAAAGTTTCAATCAAACTTATGGCCATACAAAGTGGTAATAAGGCCAATTGACCTTATGGCCGTTGACCTTATGTCACCACACCATCACATTAATGCATTGTCATCGAGCCTTGATACGTTGCGCAGAGTTTCAATCAAACTTATGGCAATTCAAAGTGGTAATAAGGCCAATTGACCTCATGGCCGTTGACCTTATGTCGCCACACCATTACATTAATGCATTGTCATCGAGCGTTGATGCGTGTGCAAAGTTTCAATCAAACTTATTGCCATTCAAAGTTGTAATATGGCCAATTGACCTTATGGCCGTTGAGCGTATGTCACCACACCATCACATTAATGCATTGTCATCGGTCGATGATACGCATGCAAAGTTTCAAATTAATCAGACTTCTAGAAACCGGTGAAAATAAGCTCAAAGATGCCGTTACGTGATACAGGCCAAGCTAATAAAAGCGTGTTAAAAAGGGCTCCAGTATGCTCTTTCGTAGATTTGCCATGCATCCACTTCTATCATTAATAAAGGAATGCGTTTTTCGCATTATGTGCAAGGTTTCAAATCTATGGCCATTTGGGGTGGTCATAAGTTCAATTGACCTTATGTCCGTTAACCTTATGTCACCCCACCATCACATTATTGCATTGTCATCGAGCCTTGATACGTATGCAAAGTTTCAATCAAACTTATGGCTATTCAAATTGGTAATAAGGCCAATTGACCTTATGGCCGTTGACCTTACGTCACCACACCATCACATTAATGCATTGTCATCGAGCCTTGATACGTGTGCAAAGTTTCAATCAAACTTATGACCATTCTAAGTGGTAATAAGGCCAATTGACCTTATGGCCGTTGACCTTATGTCACCACACCATCACACTAATGCATTACCATCGGTCCTTGAAACGTATGCAAAGTTTCAAATTAATCAGACTTCTAGAAACCGGTGAAAATTAAGCTCAAAGATTCCGTTACATAGATACAGGCCAAGCTAATAAAAGCGTGTTGTTGTTGTGTTGTTGTTGTAGCTATAAGGTTACTCACGAAGGCTTTGGGGAGTGTTATCGATGTAATGGTCCTTTCCCGGATACAGATCCGGTACGCTCCGGTACCACAGCACCATTAATGTGCTAGCCCGACCATCTCGGGAACGATTTATGTGGCAAGCCTTCAGGCGTGTTAAAAATGGATTGCACTTATGGATTTAATTGTGAAATTATATGTATTTGGGCAGGTGCGTTGCCATATGTACTCCATCGAATGGCAGAAAAGGGGATTGCCGCACGCATATATGCTAATTTGGCTGGTACATAAAATAACTCCGGATCAAATCGATAACCTTATATCAGCTGAAATTCCTGATGACACTGCTGATCCTAAGTTATTTCAAGTTTTCGTTTACAATATGATACATGGACCGTGCGGTGAACTAAATGTGAATTCACCATGTATGATTGATGAAAAGTGTTCGAAACGATACCCAAGGCAATTTTCTTTAGACACAATAACGGACAATGACGGATATCCGTTGTATCGACGTAGATCACCTAATGATAATGGCAAAACGGCAACCATTAGAATGCATAACCAGGAAGTTGAAGTTGATAATCGTTGGGTGGTTCCGTATTGTCCATTATTATCGAAAATAATCAATGCTCATATAAATGTGGAATATTGTAATTCTGTCAAATCCGTTAAATATATTTGCAAGAATGTAAATAAAGGGAGCGATATGGCAATTTTCGGTGTTGCTGGTGATAATACAAATGATGAAATTATTCAGTATCAAATGGGGCGCTATATTAGTAGCAATGAAGCTGTGTGGAGGATTATGTCGTTTCCAATGTACGAAAGACATCCTGCGGTTGTTCACTTGGCTGTACTTCTTGAGAATGGCCAACGTGTTTATTTTAATGTAGTAAATGTATTGGAAAGAGCAGCACAACCACCAGCAACTACGTTAACAGATTTTTTCAAATTATGCGAAACTGATACATTTCCGATAACTCTGTTATATTCTGAAGTGCCTCATGTAATGTGTCTTCGAAAAAATTTCAAAGACGTAAACAAGGAGCAGCAGTTCATGGGCATCTGGCATTTTCCAAACAGATGCAATTGGGAGAATATATACAGTACATCCAAAATATGTTGAGTGTTTTTATTTGAGGTTGTTATTAGTTAACGTGAATGGCCCAAAATCATTTCAAGAATTGAGAACAGTCAACGGTCATTTGTGTCAAACATACCGTGAAGCATGACTTGCATTTATTGGAGAATGATGCACATTGGGATTCAACACTTCAGGATGCACTTATTTCGGCTCATCCTCAACAAATACGAATGATATTTGCGATTATATTATCAACATGTATGCCATCAAATCCACTTGAATTATGGAACAAATATAAACATTATATTGCAGAAGATATTTTAATTCGTATGCGTCATCATGCAAGAAATCCTGATTTGTTGATAACTTTGGAAATGTACAACGAAGCTTTGATAATAATTGAAGATATGTGTCTAACGATTGCAAATAAAACATTAGTACAATTGGGTATGATCGCACCAAATCGTGAGATGCATGATCTGTTTGATCGTGAATTGCAACGTGAGCAGGAATTCAATTCTAATGATTTGCATTTATTTGTATAATCGAATATAACCAAAATGAATATTCAGCAAAAACATATATATGACACAATCATGCAAGCCATTTCCAATAATGCAGATGGATTATATTTCTTGGATGCACCTGGTGGTACAGGCAAAACGTTCGTTATATCAGAGATTTTGGCGACTATTCGATCGGAACACAAAATTGCATTGGCACTTTCACCTTCGGGAATTGCTGTTACATTATTAGAAGGTGGTCGGACAGCACACTCTGCATTAAAATTTCCATTGAATGTACAGGTGAATGAAACTCCAACTTGCAATATTTCAAGAAATTCTGCTATGGCAAAAGTTCTGCGTTTAACGTCAATTGTTTTATGGGATGAGTGTACAATGGCGAATAAAAAATTACTAGAAGCATTTAATCGAACAATGCAAGATTTAGGTAGTAATCAGAAGTTTTTGGTGGTGCTTTCATATAACTGTCAGGGGATTTTCGACAAACATTTCCTGTCATTCCTCGATCAACACCTGCTGATGAAATAAATTCCTGTTTGAAGTCATCAGTTCTTTGGAGATATGTACAAAAATTGACACTGAACATTAATATGCGTATTCACCTTCAAAATGATCCAGCTGCCCATGAGTTTTCAAAAGAATTGTAAGAAATTGTTGATGGCAAAATACAAATCGACAGAACTAACGGATTGATCACTGTACCGAACAATTTTTGTATAATTACGAAATCGATAGATGAATTGATTCAATGTGTTTTTTAAAATATTCTTCAGAATTACAGAAATCATGATTAGTTGAGAGAATGCGCCATTTTAGCACAGAAGAACATTCATATCAATGCCATTAATTTTCATATTGAAGCAAAACTCCCAGGTGTATCCACGACATATAAATCAATTGACAGTGCTATGAATCAAGATGAGGCAATGAATCATCCAATTGAATTTTTAAATTCATTAGAACCGGCTGGTATGTCAACGCATTGTTTGAATTTGAAAGTGGGTTCTTTGATTATATTATTGCGAAATATTAATCCACCAAAACTGTGAAATGACACCAGATTGGCAGTGAAAAATTTATTGCCAAATTTGATTGAAGCTACGATCTTAACTGGTAAATCAAAAGGAGAAGTTTGTTTAATACGGCGTATCCCTATGATTCCAACTGATATGCCATTTGAATTCAAACGATTACAATATCCTGTGCGTTTATCATTTGCGATGTCCATCAACAAAGCCCAAGGGCAAACACTTAACGTTTGTAGTGTGAATTTGGAGGAATCATTTTTTCACAAGGCCAACTTTATGTTGCCTGGTTCAGAGTAGGTACCCCCAGCCATTTATTTATTCATGCTCAAAATGGAAAAACAAAAAATATTGTTTATCCAAATGTTTTGGGTTAAGTTTTAAAATAGCTAGCAAATAATGAAATATTTTTTTTTGTAATAAATGAGATTGATTTAATATTTCACTTTATACGTAGCGAAGTACGTAACGGGCCGCTAGTAGAATATATATATAGTATATATATATTTTCGCAATTTCGGCCCCATTTTAACAGCTAGAAGCTTCAAATTTCATCAAAAGCTTACGTATATATCATATATTGTGTTCTGAAAAAATCATAGAGATCGGTGGTATATGTAGTATATAACTCATACAACCGATTGTTCAGATAAGAAACTTTTCGCAATTTCTACCCCATTTTAACAGCTATAAGCTTCAAATTTCACCAATTGCTTACGTATATAGTATATATTGTTGTGTGAAAAAATCATAGAGATCGGTGATATATATAATATATATATGATGGTATATATAGTATATATATATTTTTTTTTGCAATTTCAGCCCCATTTTAACAGCTGGAAGCTTCAAATTTCAACAAAAGCTTACTTGTATAGCATATATTGTTTTCTGAAAAAATCATAGATATCGGGGGTATACATAGTATATATCTCATACAACCGATTGTTCAGATAAGAAACTTTGCGCAATTTCTGCACCATTTTAATAGCTAAAAGCTTCAAAATTCACCAAATGCTTACGTATATAGCATATATTGTTGTCTGAAAAAATCATAGAGACCGGTGGTTTATATATTATATACCCCATAAAAACTGTCATTTTTGCCCCCTTTTTACGGCTAGAAGCTTCAAAATTCATCAAAATTCATCAAATAGTTACGTTTACGTCATATATTGTTGAAATGCGTGATTCGTAGTCATAGTTTTTACATGCAGATCACAAAAAACGTGAAGCGTTGCATCCTCACACAAAGTACCTACCTATTTTTATACCTTTCATGAAAATTATATATATTACTAGCAAACCCAGCAGACGTTGTTCTGCCCTAAATTTGGCCTATCTGCATACATTTTAATAAGCTTTTTCTGCCTAACTCTGCCCTATCCCTCTACACTTTTTCCTAACCTTTTTATTCACTCCTCCCTCCGTCATTTTTGCTTCATCTCCATCTTCGTCTCATTCTATCTCTTTCTCAGTCTCCTTCTCTCTTTTCTCTTTTCTCAAGTTTTTCTCCTTCTTCTTCATCTCTTATTGCCAGTCACAGAGGGTGGTATGTATTTTGTTCCAGTCCCATTCCGAGTCTCAGTCCCAGTCCCACTCCGAGTCTCAGTCACAGTCCCAGTCCTAGTCCTAATCCCAGTCCCAGTCCGTCTCTGGTATACTTCCCGGAAAAAAGAATCGTAAATACTAATATAGGCAAATTTTTATACGAAATTTCAGCCAAATCGAATAGGACGTACATATGTAAATAGGTATGTGGGTATTATTTATTCTTGCCTTTATTTCGGCTTCGCATGCATATTTATCAGTTTTGCCAGGTTGATCCGACTAAATCGAATATCTTAATGAACTTTAGAGCTCTCAGCAACAGCTTTCATTTAATATCCATAATACACACACATTCTAGGTGTATCCAGGGCCATGTTTTGGCCTATATCTCAAGACCCTAGTCACTCAGCGGTAGAAAACTTATACTGTACTAAAGCATACATACATCAAATGCTTCAGTTTGATACCCATAATGTAAAAACACATTCCAGGTGTATCCGCGTCCACGTTTTTGGCTATATCTCAAGACCCTAGCCTCCCAGTTGTATGGAAATTATCCTTTACTATAGCACTCATCAACAGCTTTCATTTGGTATCCATTGTATAAAACAGGCATTCTAGGGGTAACCCGGTCACGATTTTGTTCTCAAGACCCTAGGCCACGTAGCGAAAAAACGTCATACGTTGGCCGATTTCTCAACCTACCCAATACGGGTCACAAAATTTCATGAGAATCTGGTTCAGTACCGTTTCGGAGGAGTTAAGCCTCTAAGAAACAAGTGACAGAAGGGAAAAATTTTATATATTAGATTAAATTTACTTTGTTATTTATATCCTTATTATTTATAGTTAATTATAATTATGGTTATTTTCAGGGCATACATAGATAAAAAAAAAAATGGAATGACAAGCTAAACCAAAACCGGGGAGTATAGACCGATCTACCGAAACACTCAAAACCGACTTTGCCATAGCGTGGGTTACCGATACGCAGTATTGCTCGGCCAATAACCTAAATTTCGATAAAAAGCCTCCCTGGTTGTTACGAGCGAAAGACGAATTTTAATTTGTTTGTGAAATTCATTTTCGCAGTTTTTTTCAACATCTTTTACATTAATACATGTGTTGAAATTCTTTCGTGAAATGAAATTGTGATATTTAAAATTTATTGTGAAATCAAAAACTGTATGTACACATATTAATAACAATTCACTGCTATGTTTACACTCAGAAAAACATTTTGTGAGAAGCTTCGAATTAATTACACAAACAAAAAAGAATTGAAAGAAAACATTCCCTACTACATATAAGCTTTGCATTTTCATTAATCTTTATACTAGGTACAATTTCATGTTCTCCCATCGCATCAGCAATTATTATTGGCTTTACACCAGCATTTAATTCCTTTCGTCATGAGCGGTGGCCCCTTTTCATATAGTGTGTCACCTCAATTGCTTTTTCCAAATTTGTCATTTCATCTCTCCTGCTTGTATTAGTTCATTTGACAACTTCTTCAGCCATCTTCAACGTTAACCAAGAGAACGTTCTGGTACGTGAGTAGCAGTTGGGAGGCCCACCCTAAAGTTGGGCCAAGATTTGAGTTATGGTATCAAAAGACGCGTATCATCTCGAGAACAATAAATCCGAAGGCGGAAAAAGCCAAGCGGTCAGGGGGTTAGATATACCCGCGGTAGGTATGCCTTCGTAGAGGCGACTAACATACCGGATTGCACTGATGTTTAATGTGGCCATATAAAGCAGTTCACGCAAGATGTCGCAGCACCTACGGATGCTGTGTTACCGTAGCGTAAACCGGATCTGTACACGGCGCAAGGACCTCATCACACTCGCATCACTAACCGTCCCCTAAACCTTCGGGAGCAACCGTGATCGGGCTACAACAACAACAACAAGGCGTGAACCGAAAATTGTATCTCTGTCCGGAATATTGCAGTTTGAGTTGGCGATTTGCATATGGTTGTTTGTTCTGTTGTACCCACCAAAAAAAATTTTGCCATACCGTGGCGGTTTTTTTCGTTATTACTTTTGAAACGGGTAAAAAAAGTTAACTTCCAGCTTTCAGATTATTGATCCTAGACTGTATACGCGTCTTTTTGATACCATCACTCAAAAAAAAAAAGGACAAATTTTTATGGTGGGGCGCCCCTAAACTGTGCACAATACCTGAACGTTTTTTTATTAGCTTTTTCCCTATCTTCCTCACGCGATTCGCAAAGCTTTATTTAAGGTGGTTTTCCGTTGTGACGTCGTTTCACGAACTGATTTTGTACTTACTGACGTCCGTTACAGGTGGCATGCTCCTGTAAACCAAATAATATTATCTTTTTTGTATTATTATGCAGATTGTTTGTGTTACAACTCACTTTAAACGGGAGTCTTTCTTCTTTTGCTTTGCCACCAATTCACTCAGCGCATTTAACATACACAACATAAACAAACTTTTTTATCTCATTACCCACAGAACTTCATCCAATGAATAATTGAGGTAACTTCTGTGTCTACAAAATAAATTTTAAACAATCACTTTTTAACAACTCTTAATATTATTAAGCTAGAAATAAGTCCGCTCTTACCGCTGGTATATCGCTTTTATAGCAAAAAGTCCAATGCGATTTAATCCTTCGGACTACCTTTTGTTCTCATACAATTCGCACACATCAGTAATTTTCTCCAAATAGTACTTTATATCGACACTTTTTACTTGCTATCAGCTATTGTAGTCGGTAAGCCGATACTGCCTTGGTTACGTGTATGGTCGTCTCGTACTCGTTGCATCAGTCAAAAAGCTCACTATCAGCTAACCAAGCCTATATCTGGACTTGTAGTATAATATAAGCAATTTCGCGGCGCTTGTGTACTCCTTTTTCATTGAACTGTCCCCCATCACTTTCGCTACGTGTATATTGCAGAAACCATTGTTCCTGTTTGGCGGTGTTGAAATCCATATATTGTGGGCCTTAATCCGAAATACATTCGGCCAGTCAGTCCCGTTTTTCCGAAACCAAAAAATTCAGAAAGATAACTATCAAATTGTTAATGCAAATAGCCTACATGCAGCACCAAATCAGTACGGTAGCTACTTACAACTACGTATAACCATCGCTCTTAGTCTCAGATCCACTCTGTATAATAAAGTGCCCCAAATACCCTTTAGGACTCAATATATATTTTATGGCCAAATAACTTGACATTAAACTCATGTTAATTTGTATTAACTTGGAATTATTTGGCGAACTGCGTGTGCTGCGTCGGTGTGAAAGAATATATTTCGTGAGCGGCAAATTTCATCTATGGGCAGAAAACCTAACCATTTACCAGTTATTTTTTGTTTTAGGTTTTTCGGTTTGTTGACACAAAATAACAAATGACATTTCTTCTTCCATACTTTTGACACACAAAATGGAAGAACCGATTGACAGTTTATGTTCCAGCGGCAACAACCAAAATACACGGGAGGTTTGCAATTTTTGCTAATGCTTCTA
>JARSSU010023783.1:0-29181 GCA_029619165.1 Eurosta solidaginis
CGACTGATAGAGGATGTAGGGAGAGCGAGAAGGGATGAAGAGGGAGAGAGGAGAGTAGGAATAATGATAGAATGTTATGATGGAGAAAGTGGAATGAAAGATAATATAATGTCAAGAAGTATGGTAATAGAGGGTGAAAGAGAAAAAGGTAGTAAGTAGAGAAGGGGGAATAGAGAGGTATAGAAAGAATGGGAAAGGGAGAGGAGAGATAGGTTGATGTAACGGTAAGAATTGAGAGGAGAGTGGTAATAGAAATGAAGGAATAATAGGAAAGGATTATTATGAGATAGATCGATGAATAGAGAAGTGTATCAATAGAGATGAGTAGAGAAGATAGAGATTGAGGAGAATAAGAGAGTATGTAAAGGAGAGGAACAATAGTGGGAAGGAGTAGAGAGAGAAGTGATTTAGGGAGAGTAGAGATAGTAGATGAGGATATTAATAGATGGAGTAGAGGACGATATGATAGAAAAGAGGAGGGAAGAATAATGAATGTATAGGAGAAGTAGGAGAGGGATAGTGATGAGTAGATGTACACATAGAAGGAGAGGAATGAGAGTGAGTGAGGTTATAATGAGAAGTTAGAGATAAGAGAAATGATGATGGAGAGGAGAGATGAATAGGAGGAGGTATATAGGAGTAGAGGATTGAAGAAGAGAGAGAACGATGATAGAGGAGGGAAAGGAGAGAAAGAGATAGAAGGTAATAGAGTAATAATAGTGTAAGGAGAGAGGTGAGAATATGTGGTAAGTAAAGATGAGTTAAGAGATAAGAGAAGGCATATAAGAGAGAGAGTTATAGGAGTGAGAAGTGAAGAAGAGGGTGAAGACGAAGAAGGAGTAGAGAGAGATGTGAAAAGGAAGAGAGATATGATGGAGAAGAGTGAGAAATAGAGAAAGATAAATAAGGATGGCAGGAATGATAGAGTAGGATGGAGAAGAGAGAAAGATGAAATAGAGTAAGTAGAGAGTAGTAAAGAGAGGGAGAGGAAAAGAGAGAAGAAGATATGATAGGTATGGGGTGGGAGGAGGGATAAGTGTAGAAAGAATTGAAAGGTAGATATAGTAAGTAAAAAGTGGTAGGAGATAAAGATGAAGAATATATATATAAATAGCGAGAGAAGAGGAATGGGATAGAGTAGAAGTATGATTAGAATGAAGGAGGTAGGATATAGAAGATGAGTATAAGGGAAGGTAGTTGAAAAGTAAGATAGTAATTAGAGAATAGATGTGGAGGGAGAAGTGGAGATTTAAGTAGATGATTGAGAGAGAAGAGATGTATAAGAGGAGACGGTAAGAGATAGAGAAGATTATTTGGAGAGGAAGGAGAGATTAGAGAGTGTGTAGGAGAAGAAATACGAAAAAGGAGGAGTAAATATAAGAGATTGAGGTATTGATGAGAAAGATGAGAGGGAGAATAGATATGAGTAATAGTAGTGAAGGAAGTTAGAGATGAAATATGAGAGTAAGAAGTGATGAAATGATAAGAGAAGAGAATATGATAGTAAGAAAGGGAGAGAGTAAGAGGAGTAGAGAAGTAGAGATAAGAGAATTATTGAATTAGGGATGGAGTAAAGAAGTAGGAAGATAGGAAAATGGTGAGAGAGGAGTGAAGGAATGACGAGATAGAGAGAAAGATATATGTGATACTGTATAAAGGAGAGAGTAAAGAGGAATCGGATGAAAAGAAGGAGAAGGATAAATAGAGAGGATAGAATTGGATAGATGAAGAGAGGAGAAGGAGAGAAGGAATAGTAAAATGAATAGTGTGATAAAGATGAAGAGGAGAAGTGAGATAGAGGAAAGAGTAGGATATAAGAGATTAGAAAGAGAGAGAGAGAGAAAGAATGAGAGAGAGAGGAGGGAGATAATAGTAGAGAATGATGAAGGAAGTGATTCGATTGGAGAGAAGGAGAAAGATTGAGAGTAAGGATGATAGAAGAGGATTAGTGAAAAAGTATTTTTTTGTAGTGATGAGGTGAGAGTAGTTAGTTAGTTATAATAGAAGAAGTAATGGGAGAAGAGGAGATGAAAAGTAGATAGAGATGATAAAGAAGAGTGATAAGTAAGGAGAAAAATGTAGAAGAGCAAAATGTGGATAGATATTGAGATCAGTAAGAGAGAGAAGAGATGGGAGTGTTATGAATGAGTAATGAGGAGAAGGGAGAGGTAGGAGAAGAGGAGGGAATTGAAGGGAGTAAGAAAGAGAATTAGTAGAGATGGACGAGAGAAGAGGAAGGATAAAATGGGGGTGTATGAAGGGTTTTAGAGCAGAGTAAGGAGGTAATTGAGACAGTAGAAATTATAAGAGATAGAAGGGATGAATAGAGAGGAAGAGGGAAAAAATAGATGGAGATATAATCAGAGATAGGAGAAGAAGAATTAGAGAGAGGAAAAAGTGTTAGGGAGTGAGAGGTAGAAGAGGAGGTTTGGTAGAGATAAGAGATGGTTAGATATTGATGGAGAGGAAGAAGAGGAAGAGAAGGAGGACGATGAAAGTGATAGTGGATAAGGTAGTGAGAAAGAGAAGAAGAAATAGAAAATGAGGAGATAAGAGAATAAATGTGAAGGGTAGATCAAATATGTGGGATAGAGGAGTTGAAGAGAGAAGGAGGAGTGGATAGTTGTTATAAGATGAGGGGGGGGATGTAAAAGACTGAGGTAGAATAGTAGAGAAGAGTAGAAGGAGAAGAAGAGAGGAGGGAGAGATGTAAGTGAGGGAATGAGAGAGAGGGAGAAGAGTGGGAGGATGGATAAGAGACGAGAAGAGATAAGAGTAAGATAATCGAGTGAATGGGAGTAGGTGTATATAGAGAGTGAAAAGAGGATGAAATATATTGAAAGAGATGAGAATTGATATTGAGAGTATAGAGATGGAGAGTGTAAGGATGAGTGAGATATGAGAGGATAGAGAAAGGAAATGAGGAGGAGATTAGTAATAGGGATATGTGAAAAGGGGAAGAGAGGAGAGTGAATTGATACGGAAAGAGGGTAGTGATAATGAATAGAGAGTAGTAGGAGATATGATTATGAGAGAGAAGAATGGACGAGAGAAATGAGAGAGATAATATAGGTAGAGGTTGGTAAACGAGAGTTAGAGAGAAGGAAGGAGAAGAGTGTGGACTTAGAAAAGGGTAGTAGAGTGGCAAGGAAGTAATGATAGAGATAGGGAGTAGGGAGAGAGAAAGGAGAGAATGAGAATGGTGAGATGATAATAGGGAATAGAAGATGAGGTAGGATAGAGAGGAGTAGAATGAGGGGATAGAGAATAATTATAAATTGTAATAGTTATATAGAGATAAAAGATTTGATTTCTAGTAGTAATGAGAGATACCATATAGAGAGTAAGAATAGTAACAATGGAGGTATGAGATAGGAGACTATATACTGATTAGTAATGATGGATAGGTTTGAAAAAATATGTAATGATGAAGAGATTAATGA
Source organism: Eurosta solidaginis (assembly GCA_029619165.1). Taxonomy (NCBI): domain Eukaryota; kingdom Metazoa; phylum Arthropoda; class Insecta; order Diptera; family Tephritidae; genus Eurosta; species Eurosta solidaginis. Next base: position 3,444 of record JARSSU010023783.1, read on the forward strand.
GAGATGATATAGGGTAGTTGGGGTGTAAGGAAGGGTAAAGTATGAATGTATATGAAAAGGGATGTTATATAGAGAGGGAGAGTTAATGAAGATGAGTAGTCAGATTAGTAAGGAGATAAGAGAGAGTGGATGGAGAGGAAGAGGAGAACAGGTATAAAGAATAAAGGAGGAGATAAAGAAAGAATAGAGGGGGAGAAATGAGAAAGAGGAATAGAGACAGTGATGATATAATACGATTAGGTATATGATGAGATTAGATGAGGAGAGAGAGAAGATAGAGAGAAGTAAGGTAAGATGAGGAGAATAAGAGAAAGGAAAGAAGATTAGTGAAATGAGGATGAGATAACGGACAAGTAAATATGGAGTTGTATTGAGGAGGAGGGAGATAGAAAGAAGGAGTATAAGAATTAAGAGAGAGAATATGATGGAGATTAAGAGAGTTAGAGGGAGGAGTTGAGTAGAAGTAGAAGAAGAAATAGAAGAGGATGAGATAAGGTGATGAGAGTAAAGTGATGAGTAGAAGAGAAGAGCGTGAGTTGGAGAGTAAGTATAGTAGTGGGAGATAAGCGCAGATGGAGTAATGAAGAAGAAGGAGAGATATATATTAGTAGATAGGTAGAGAGTGAGAAGAGAGGGTTGGTAAAGAGGAGAGGAAAGAAGGTAGAGATATGGAATCGTATGAGAGGTGAGTATAGAGAGGTAGATAGAATGAAAGAAGGAATAGTATTAATGTGTGAATTGGTATTGGATATGGAGATAGTATGTATATTAATAAGTAGATGAGAGTGATTATGAAGAGAAGAGAGAGATGAAGGATGGGAGTATAGTAAGAGATGATAGATAGGAGAGGTAAAAGATTATGTGAAGCGATAAGAGTAGAGAAAGGATTTGGAGAGAAGTAAAGAGAAGGTAGGGGGATTATTAGAGCAGAGAATGAAAGAGAGATAGATGAAGAAGAGAAGAAGAGAGTAGTGGAAGTATAAGAGATGAAAAAAGAAGAGGAGAGTATAGATAGATGAGATTATTATAAGACGAGAGAGAGAGTCTAGAGTATATAGGAACGGAACGTGAGATGAGGAAATAGGGATAATAAGTAAGATTAGATTAGATGAGGAAGAGTATGTATGAGGATGGAAGGGTAGGAAGTGATATGGAGGATAGAGAAGAGTAGAAAGGAGAAAAGTATGAAGAGAGAAGTGTAGGAAGAAGAGTTAGTAAAGAAGTAGAGTGATGAATGAGAATGAAGATTGTATGATAGGGATGGAGTATGAGGGTAGTGAATATAGTAGTATAATATAGAAAGTAAAGATATGTGAGGATGAGGAGGAATATATGATATGTATAGAGAATTGAATGGGGTTGGGAAGAGTGAGTAGGAGTGTAAGTATAGGGGTAGGATGAGATAGGGAAGAAAGATAGATAGTTGTAGAGATAAAGTAGATCAGAGATATACATGTTAATGTAGGGAAATTATGAGGTGAGAGATTAGTGCAAAAAGTGTGGAGAATAGTGTTTAAGATGGAGAGAGTGTTTTAGAGAGACATTAAGAGAGTGAGAGAATATTAGAAATAAAGATTGAGATAGTAAAGAGAGAGAGAGATGACGAAGATGAATTGTGATAGTGTGAGAAGAGAGGAGGTTATAGAAAGAGTGATATGATGATAAGAAGAATATTGAGATAGATAGAAAGAAGATAAAAGTGTTAAAAGTATGAGATAAAGATAAAGAGAGAGATGGTAGTAGTGATAGAAGAGGAAGATAGTGTATATGTAGTGGAAGAGAGTGGTAAAGAAGTGATAGAAGGTAAAATGTAGAATAGAAGAATGAGGAGAAGAGGATAGAAAGATTGATATGATAAGGTGTAAGGATAGGATATATTGTATGAAATATTAGGAAGATGGTGAGATAGGTAGGGTAGAGAGAGGATCGTTAGATAAGTGGAAGGAGTGAGGAAAGAGTAGAGGAAATGATATTACGGGGATATACGAGAGAAGGAATGAAGAAAGGTAGTGGGGTCTGGGTGTGGGGGTTTGTTTGTTTGAAGGAATAAGAGGATGGAGAATAAAAATGAATATATAGTATATAAGATAAGTTAGAGAATATGAAAGTATATAATGAGAGGAGGGGAGAGAGAGAGTGTAATTGAAGAGAGGATATAGAGGAATAAGGGGATAGTAGGAATAGGTATAGTAGTAAAAAGAGAGGAGAGAGAGAATAAGTAAAGAGAGAATGAAGTTTAATATAGTGAAGATGAAGAGAGAGGATGAGGATGAGTGAGACAATAGATTATTGATAGGAAAGGGTTAGGGAAGTGAGTCTGACGTTAGAGTAGAGTAAGAAAATGAGATAGTTAGGAAGGAGTAAATGTAAAGTAATATGACTATCGATATAATGAAAGAGATAAGATAAGAGGAAATTAAAAGAGTAAATAGGGGATAGAATAATACAGGAGTATTGGGTTATTAGTAGAATGGTAAAGGAAGAGCTATGATGAGTGGCGACGAAGGAGATAGAGGTAGTAGTGTAGTTGGAGATGTGGTGATTAAGATAGGATATTTAAATGAGATGATATATTTAGATAGATATAGGAGGTGGAAAGAAGATGAGAGATATGAGGAGATGAAAAGGGAGTTAGTTGTTGTGAACGGAAGGGGGGACGGATATGAGAGATGGTGAGTAGGGGAGGTATTATGAATGAGATAATAAGGGGGTAGAGTTGAGGAAGAATGGAGAATTGGTTAGAAGAAAGTGTGGAGGAGAGGAGATTAACATGAATATAGAGTAGTATTATATAATGTGTATTAAGAAGAGATAAAATTAGAAATAAGATGTATGAAATGAGAAGAGAGTTAGAAGAGCTAGATGATTAGGAATGTGTAGGGTATTATAATATATGAGAAGGGATAAGGTATAGGAATAGGTAGTATATTATGAAAGGGTGGGATAGAGTAAGAAGAGAGTATAAATATATAGGAATGATAGTGAAGACTATTGAGAGATATAGAATATAGAATATAGGTAGCAAATATAGAGAGATGTGAGATGGAGTAAGATAGATAAAGATTTAGTTGTTGGATAGGATTAGAAAATGATTTTGATGAGTGTGATAGTTAGTGAGAGTTATTGAAAGGAGTAAAATGTTAGGATTAGTGTGAGGATGAGAGGGAAGATAGTAGAAAGTGAGGATGTGAGTATATTAGAGAGTGATATGGAAATGGAATAGATAGTGAGTAGAGTGTGAGTGGAGGAGATAAGATATAGATATAATAGAAGAGTGAGTATTATGAGATAGTAAAGAGAATAGTTATAAGGGAGAGTTTAAGTGATGAAGGGGGTGGCTAAGAATAGAGGGGTAGGAGGAGGAGTTTAGAGATGTAGGAGTGAAGTTAAGACTAATATAGTAAGAAGAAGGTAGAATTAAGAAAAGGTAAAGTATATACAGAGTATAGATAGATGAAGAAAGGAGATAAGTTATAGAGAGTGAAGTGTAAATATGAGATGAGAAAAGAGTATGTTGAGGATGAGTATTTTAAATGTATAGAGATAGAGAAAGAAGATGTGATAAGGATAAGAAAGTATTGAGATAAGGATGGGATAAGGGAGAGGGAATGAGATGAAAGTCGAAGAGAGGAAATGATGTTATTAAGGAGAGGAAAGAGATAATTAATAAGATTATGGTATGAGGAGAGATGAGAATATGTAATATGGATAGAGAGAATATAGATCGTAGAGAGATAGAGAGGGAGTGGGATTAGAAGGTAGTATATGAGATGATAGAAGAGGAGTGAAATAGTATATAAAGAAGAAGATAAGAGATGTTAGGAATGAAAATAGTAGATTAAGTATAGAGAATGGATTTATATGGGTGAAGAGAGGGAGCGAGTAGGAGTCTAGAGAGGTATAATAGAGTTTTATAGAGATATGAAGGGTTGTATAAAATAGGAATGAATGATGGATAAAGATATTGAGATAGAGATAGATAGTTTGTGTTGGATTAAGTAGATAAGAAAGTAAAGCTAAGTATAGTAGAGGATTCGTGTAGGACTGTGATAATGAGGGATAAGGATGAATTGAAGTATATGTATAAGGATGGAATATTAAGATATTTAAAGGATGAGATAGAGGGAGGTTATTATAGAGATTATAATAGGGATGATATAAGAGAGTAATGGTGAGAAGAAGAGAGCTTGAGATGTGAGATAATATACAATTGAGAGAGTTGATGAGTAGAGGTCAATAATGAAGACTGGAGGTGTATGAGGCTTTAATTGTATGAAATAGAGGAGGATAATGTAATGAGGAGAGTAGGTATTGAGTGATAAAATCATATAGATTGTATTTGAGGACGATTAGAGTTTAAATGATAATATAGATAGAGATCGTAGAGAGTAGAGAGAGAGATAAAGATAGTAGGAAAACAGGAAATAAATGATGAGGGGAAAAGGTAGGTAGAAGGATAGTAGGGAAGGAAGAAGATGTAGAATATGGAGAGAGAGAGAATTGATGGGTGAGGTGGAAATATATAATGAGAGAGGATAGAGATTGAAATATAGGAGATTGAGCTATTGAAGAAAGAGATGGGAGGAATATAGGTAGTAGGGATGAAGTTGGAGTGATTGGAGAATATCATAGTAGATATAGAGAGGAGGATAGAAGAGAGGCGGATAAGATGAGTGTAAACTGAGAAGGATAGTGGTAAAATGTGAGAGAGTAGAGAAGAGGATATTAAATTGATGGATTATGAGAGGAAAGATGTAGGAGAGATAGTTTACGGGGAGAGTGATAGTGGGACTTGGAGATTAAGTGAGTAGATCGGAAGCTGAAGATATAGAGATATATGATGAAGAGAGGTAAGTTAAGAAGAGAAGAAGAGAGATGATAATGGAAAGATAGGAGATAGATTGATGATGTTATAGAAAGCAGGAAGAAGAAGGTAGATAGTAAGAAGAGAGAGTTGAAGAGTAGAATACAAGATGTGATAGGGACAATTGTATTAGAGTGGTATGATGAGAAGTGAGGGAGGAGAAAGGAGGAAGGAATTGAAGGATGAGTGGAGATAAGGGTAGATAAGGAAGAAATAGAAGATAAGGTAAGAGAGTGTGAAGAAGGATATGAATGGAGATATGTAAGGAGAGAAGAAAGACGATGAGTAGATGAAAGGATAGGAGACCTAGAGAGGTTGAGAAGTTAAGTGAGGAGAGAGATGAGAGAGAAGGATTAAAAGAGTGATGGTATTATAAGTGGGAGATTAAGAGAATATATAGATGGATAGATCGGGATAGTAGAGTCTGATAAGTAGTAAAGATATGAGAGAGGATTAGAGTAGTGGATAGGAGAATAGTGAGGATGAAGAGGAGATTTAGGGGGGATTTTTATAGGGAGTTTAATGGATGATTAAATGATTGATGGAGATATAGTTGTTTATATGAGTAGCATTATTATATGATATAGAAATAATGGAATATAAGATAGAAGTGATAATGTAGATGAGATATAAGATTAGGATGTATGAGTGATTATAGTAGGGAGGTAAGATAGAAGAGAGGATTAAAGATGATAAGAGAGGAGAGTGATATATAATAGTTGTGTTGGAGTGGAGAGTGAGAGAGATGAATGATTTATTGAGTAGATATAGTAGGTTTGACAGTATGATAGTTAGAGTTTAGATATTGTGAATGATGTAGAGGGTGAGTGTATATGAGGAGATAGGAGGTAGAAGAAGAGAATGAGAGATTTATGGAAGAAATAGAATGTAGATTGGTTTAGAAGTAGTGGAGTAATAGTATTAGGAGATAAAGGGGATTTAGACTGAGAGTGACATGAGATAAGATATATGAAAGATGAGAGAGTGGTGAGTAGATAATATGATAGTGAAAGTATTATATGGGGAGAGAAGTATAGGAAGAGTAATAAAAAAAGATAATAAATAGAATGATAATGATAGATAGTGGTAAAAAGTGGATGAGTGATAGGAGTATGAATATATATAAAGAGAATGATGAATAAAAGAAAATATTATGAATAGAGAGATGAATTAAAAAAGATATGATATGAGTGAAGTAATAGGTAAATGAGATGCATGATTGGTTAGTATGGATAGAAGAGAGAATAGATGAGGCAAGAGATGAGTTAGAGAGAAAAGATGGAAAATATTATGATAGAGTGATATAGAAGGAGTTTATTAGAAGTATTATTAGATAGAATGAAATAGAGGTAGAGGGAGATAATGAGAGTTGAGGATGGAGTGAGATTGGTATATAAAAGAGAAAATTAGAAAATTATGGATGAAATTAATATATTGGGATTAATGGATAGGTGTAGATTTAGATAGATAAGTATAGTATACGAATATAGGAGGATGAGATAATATAGATAATTGAGGTGAGTTATAATGAGTAGAAGAGTAGAAGATATTGGGAGAGTAAAAGAGAGACATAAGGAATGAGAAGAAAGAGAATGGAAGATGGAGATATGAAATGTTATATGACGAGAGGAAAGAGAGAAAAAATGAGTTAGAAGTTATAATCATAAAGGTAATAAAATATATAGAACTAGAAAGTATGTATAAGTATTAGAATTGTTATATATGAGAGTTAAGAAATTTAAAATGGGTATATGAAATGGGTAATATATAAATATTGATTATGATAGATTATGAACGTAGAGGATAAAGGATTATATATTGAGGATGATATATATAAGATATCATGAGTTTGAGAATATTTGTATTATATGGCTAGTAGAGATAGAGATAGGAAGATAGGCCATCGGATGTATTAGTAGTAGTAGATAGTGAGATATATATAGAGGATGTTATGTAGAGACAGAGTTATTGTATAATGAGTGAGGAATAGTAGATTAATATATAGATAGAGGATAGAAAGTATATTAGAGAATAAATGTTGATATAGTGGATATGGTAGTGATATATATGAGATGTGAGAAGTAGATTGTAGATAGAAAGAGAGCATGTTATGATTAGAATATAAAGAGTTAGTATAGTATATTATGGAAAGAATAGATGTAAGATGATGAAGATAATAAGATGAGATATAGATATGAGGTAGTTATATAAATATGTGAAGATAGTGAGTGAGAAGGTGAGTATGATCTATATATAGAAGTGGTAAGTAGAGTTTAGTGTTAAGAATAGAGATAGAGTTAGGATTATAAAATGAAGTGAGAGATATAGTGGATGAGAGAATATATGAGATAGTGATCAGGAGTAAATATACTAGACTAAGAGAGTAGATGGAGAAGTGATGGTAGTATGAAGTGGATGTTAAAATTAGACTCAGATGAGAGTATAAATGTGTATATAGTGAGATAAGGGGGCGATGCAAAAGAGTAATAGATTGTGAAGATGAGAGAAGAATATATATAGATACTATAAATAAGGAGAATAGTAAATAGATAGAGTAAGTGAGAAGCTAGAGATATGTGATTGGAGATAGGAATTATGAGTTAGAATGAGAGATATTAAAGTGAGATGAAAGAGATGTAGTGGAGATATAAGTTGGGTAAGGTGATAGTTGTAGATATATGTGTAGAGTGTATATTGTATAGGTTTGAAGAGTTCTAATAACAGAGAAAATAGAGAAAATAGAGAGAGGATATATATAAATATTTATGATTATAGAGAAGAGTGAGTATATTATAAGCGAAGAGAGGGATGATGAGATAGAGATTGATAGAGAGATAGTGTAAGAGGTAAGGAGATAAGTAGAATATGATGAATAAGAAGTGTATAAGGAGGATAGGTATAAAGTGATGTATGGATAAGCTATTTAAGAGTGAGTAGAGGGGTAGATTAGTGAGAGAATATAAGAAGGGTAAGTAATATAGGATGTAGAAGATGATAATAAATAAATAGATAAATGGAGAAGAGTAGAAAGAAAGATAGTAAATGTAGTAAAGATAATAAAGAGGGAGTAGGGAAGAAGATGTGGTGATAGGGTGATGAAGAGAAATTGTAGAGAAGAAATGATTTGAAAGAGTGGATGTATTGATAATGTGGAAGTTGGAAGGATAGTTGAGAAATGGTTAATAGGAGAAATGATAAGAGTAAATGAGGGAGTAGATAGAATAGTAAAAGATATGAGTAGGGTATATAGAGAAAAATAGAGGTGATGTTAAGAGGGATAGAGAAATATTATGTGAAGGTATAAATGTTGGATGGAGGTAATGATTATTTAGTATTAAACAGAGAGGAGGTAAGGATTAGGGAGAAGAGAGAAAAGGGTATGTATATGATATAAGATAAGTGTGTTAAAGGTGTATAGGTTGTGAGATAAAGATGTAAAATAATATATGAGATTTGAGCGATGCAATAGAGAGAAGAAGATATGATTATAATTTAGTGAATATATGAAGGGTGTAAGAGAGAAAGTAAGATTTATAATCGAATGATTAGAAGTATTGGACGTATAGTTAAGTAAAATATAATGAAGGAGGATGGGATTGAATGAAGGTAGGAAGGTATGATTGGGGAAAGAATATAAGAACGTAGAAGGAATAGATTAAAGGTATAGAGTAGAGGTAAGTAGAAGTATAGGGTTATGCGTAGGATTTAAGTGTAAATATATAGTAGATGGAAAATATGTTAATTTGGAGAGGAGATTTGGGTAAATTAGGGAGAAGTGAGATTTAGGTATAAGGAAAAGAGTAGATATAATATGGACCTTATATGTTATGGGCGGATGATAGTTAGAAGTAAGGATAAATTAGGTGATTAGATTAGTAATATTAGATAGAAAATATTGAGAGATGGGGATAGAGAAGATGGATATAGTAGAGAGTGGAGAGTAAAAAATAAATGTATATAAAGATTAGACATATGATTGGGGTATTGATGATTATAAGATACTGAGAGCGGAAGAATATGAATGAAGATTAGATTTTATAAGAGTAAGTGAATGAGAAGGATGAAAGAACAGGTGATATTGCAGAAATATGATAGATAGTGTACTAATATTGAGAAAGAGAGAATAGAGATATATGGTGTATTATATAGTGATGTGAATATAATAGGTAATAGAATAATCTATTAGTAGAAGTGAGAATAAGTATAATGTGCGGAGATAGATTAATGTGTCGAGTAGAGTATAGATATATGAATATACAACCACCCCCTAAGATATAATATTAAGATTTATTGATTTAGAGTATGAGACCGCCCTATTATAAGTATGATAGAGTAGTTAAATGTAAGATGAATGATGATAAGTCAGTAGAGATAATATGATTAGAATATATTTTGTAGTAGTTAAGTGAATATTTATATTGATCTATTGTTGAATATTTTAGATTATGTTGGATAGAATGTAATTAATTAGATAGAATGATAATGTATATAATAATATAGATATTATATGAATAGGCGAGATTATGAGGTTGGATTGAGGATTGTTAGGGAAAAGGAAGTTGTGAGTAGTGAACAGAGAGGTATTGAGATGGATGGTAAATGGGAAGGAGTAGGAGATAAGAATGTAGTATAAGAGGAATAGTGAGATGGGTAAAGTAATAGCTAAATAGTAATAAATATGGAGATGTGATAGATTTATGCTGGATGTAATGATGAACTGTATGTAATAATAGAGGAGAAGAATTGAAGAATGAAAAGAGAAGTGTGAAGGAGATTGAATAGAAGAAATAGGAATGAGATATTTTTAGTAAAAGAGAGAAGAGAGAGAATATACTAAAGATGAGAGTATATATAGTATATATGTTTAATATAGTGTATATAGAGAGAAATTAAGTGTGTATTAAGAGGGTGTAAATGATTTATCATTAGATAATAGTTTATAATAAGAGAGGTAGATATATGAGAGTGAAGATTGAGAGAATATAAGGGAGAGTGTGTAATGTATTATATATGAAGGGTGATGAATACTAGATGTAGAATGTATAATAATGAGATAGATTAACATGTTATGATATAATGGTGATATATAGAGGTAGAGAGGGTATGGAGATATATAGTGGAGATAATAGTGTATTGGAGTATGTATTAGAGATGTATATAAAATTTATATATGATTTGGGATGGATATATAATGTGAGATAAGTTAAAGGAGTGAGTTATTTATAACGATATATTAGAGTAGAAAAAGTAATAATAGAGGTAGGAGTACAGAGGGATGTAAATATAAAAATAGTACATTATTATATATAATATGATGAGATGTTATAGAAATGTAATAGAAATATAGTAAATGTTAGATAGATATAGATATAATTAATGGGATTTAATGTATTTGGAGGGTAATTGATATTGTACGAATGATATAGTATTAGTAGATTAGGACTTAGAGCTAGTATAGAGTATATAATGATTATGTATGGAAGAAATTATTATTATAATACTTTGTATGAATATTTACGTGAAAATAGACTATAATAGTGATAGTATGTTTGGTGTGTCAGTGTAGTATATGATTTTTAATATAAAGAATGAGGATGATAAATAGGAGATAGTATAGTTTTGAGTTATGGAGAATAGTGGAGTAGAGAGGAGATGGCATGAAAATGTCATAAAATGAATATGAGATATGTATGAATATATGGAGAGAGAAATATGTGAATGTGAGATAATAAGAATAATATGAAATTATAGATTTAGTGAAATATATTGGATGGTGTAGTAATAGGATAGGAGTAATATCAATAAAATTTAGGTTAGAGATAGAGAAGTATTATAGTGGAGATGAGAAAAGATGATGGATATATATATTAGATATTATATAGGAAAGATAGGATAGAATAATATTATGTAGTATGATTAGATATTAGAGATTGTGTTAGATATATAATATTGATATTATTAAGAAAGGTGTAGTAAGAATTATTATATGTATAATATGAGAGTAGAGATGATATAATATAATAGATGTTAGATGTAGATAGATAGAAAAGTAGATAGTGTAGTTAGTATTAGTTATATAGGAGATAAATATGTGAGATATGAATATTGACAATAGAGATGAAGATAATTGATAGATACTATTGTATGATGTTGATATAATTATATGAGTTATAAGAGTTGATTATATAGAAATAGATAATTATTATATGATAGTAATGAGAGAGTGTGTGTAGAATAAAATAAAGACAGATTATATGATAATATGTAAGATGAATATAATATATAATTTATAAAATACAGAGAATTAATTGGAAGGAGATGACGAGAAGAGATTATGGAAAAGTGATATATATAATATAGATGAGATGAGGTATAAATGATGATAGGTAATGGGAGAAAATATAATGAGAATAGAGAAATGTAGAGAAAGAGATTAATTAGTATATTAATAGGTAGCGTGATACTGATAGGTAGAGGATTTTGAGGATAGTGTATATGGGGAGTATATTAGAGATGAAATAAATGAAGAGATGATAACAAGATTTACAGAAAGAGTTGAATAAGAATAATGTATTATAAGTAGATGAATAAATGAGTAGAGTAATTTGATATTTTAAAGAGAGAGTGAATAGAGGTTGTTTGGGAGTGATATAATAAATATTAAATAGTATATAAACGTAGAGTAGAGATATGTAAATTGTATGAGTGATAATTGAGGGCATAATGTATAAATATTTGATAATTTGAAAATATAATAAATAGAGTGGTATTACATAATTACCTAATGAGATAATTTATGATATATGATTTACTATTATAAATGGGATGATAATTGTGATATAATAGAGAGGTTTTTCTTTAATATAATTAGGGAAGTGAAATATAGGGGGTAATATTACTAATTTGTATTATTATGGTATCGATATTATTAGGTAAAGTTATAGTAGATAGAATGGGATTGATAATGAGGAGTATATAAGATATTAATTATTATTAGTAGGTATATAGTGGATATGATTTAGATTGAGAGATGATGATTTATGAGGTATATTATGGAATTAGATGATAGTGGTGACATGATCTATATATATTTTTTATATGGGTGTTAGAGTTTGGATGAGTTGAATATAATGTTAATGTTATAATGGTATGATGATAATAAGATATTATTATTAATGAGAAGATGTAAAATGATATAGTAAGAATTTAGATAATAGGTAGCGGAGATGAATGAATTGAGATATGAGATAGATTATATTATAATAATAGAATTAAGTAAGTGGTATGAAGATTTATAGTCATGAAGATAGACAATATGTAAGAGATATAGATAAGTAAGGAGTGAATAGGATAGTAATTAGAGGATAGTAGTACGAGATGATATGGAAAGGTTGGGATTGATGGTAGTGAATGATATAAGATAGGTAGAGATGAGATTAGAGAGAATAAGATGTAGAGTATTATATTAGTGATGAGATAGATGGATAAGAAGATTAATAAGATATTATGAAGAATGAAGGTATATAAATGTAATTAGATGATTTGATTATGATGATATATTATAGAAAAGAATAATAGAGTTAGGATATAATATATCAATGGTGAAGATAATGATTAGATTATGGGATACTAGAAAAGTAATTATTATAATATAGAGTTAATTGATGTGAATTTTGAATGTATAATATATAAAAGGTGAAATTATAGTAGGATATAGATTATTAGAGCAGGAGAGGAAATAATGAGTATAATGATAGGGGGATATAGAGATGTGTATATGATTATAGTGGATTATTAATATTTGTATAATATGATAGAGGATATAGTGTTAGTGGAGATGGAGAGTGATATATGTGTAGTAATGAAGCGAAGTGAGATTGATATATTGATAGTGATTATATAAATATATAGTTATATAATTAATATATAAAATTTAGAAATATAGGGAATATATGGTGAAATTTTTTATGTATTATATTTTTATAATATAATGTTTAAATGATATAAGATTAGATTATTAGATAAAATGTATATTATGTAATTATAGGATTTTAGAATCATATATAATATATATATAAATTATGTTATTGAATATATTAATAGAATATAATGATGAGGTATATATATTTATATTTTAATATTTGATTTATTAGATAAATAATTATATAAAGAGATATTTGAATATGATTATATATAGATGTATTATATAATAATTATTATTTTAATTATAATTGAATATTAATATTTATAATAATTTATATATAGAATAATAGAGATGTTAATTATATTAAAATAGATATAGATAGTGTAAATATTAAGATATTATTAATTTATTTAGATTATTTAACTAGATTATTATATATAATATTTATATAATATTTAAATAAAATATATTTAATATTAATTAATAATTATTTATTTTTTATATAATTATTATTAATATATAAATTTTATTAATTATATTTATGAAATAATATATATAGTTTATATAAATAAGATATTATATATAATAATATATTAAAATTATTTAATAATTAAATTATGAATAGATATATAATTAGATATTACGTAGATATATAGAAATATATTTATAAATTTTTATATATATATATTTATTATATGAATTAAATATATATAATATATTTAATATATTTATATAATGTATAATATTATATTTAATTATGTTTAATTTAATATATTAATATATATAATGATATATAATAATTTATATATAAGAATTTATAGATTATTATAATTATAAATATTATATATATTATATTAATAGTTTAATTAGATATTTTTTATTATATAAATTATATAATATAAGAAGATGAGTATAATGAGTATATATTTCTATAAATTAATTTATAATAATATAATATTATATTATATGTTTTATTATGAATTATATTATTATGAATATATATAAATATTATTTATATATATAATAATATAATATATATAATTGTTAATATAATTAATGTATATATTATAAATATATATATATATATAAAATATTATTAATTATTATATTATATAATTATTAAATTATTTTTATTAATAGATATATTAATATAATTAATATAAAAATATATATATAAATGATATATTTATATATATATTGTAATATTAATAATAATATTTTTTTATATATGATATAATTAATAATATTTTATATATATTATATGTTACTATTATATATATATAATTATATAAATATATTAATATATATTATATTTATAGATTATTAATATTAATTATTTATTATTAGATGTATATAATTTGTATATATATATTATAATATTTTAATATATATATAAATTAATAATATATATTAGTTATTATAATTAATATATATATATATTATAAATAAGTAATATAAATGTAAATATAATATAATAAAATTTTATATATAATATATTATAAATAATAATTATTGTTATTATATATATATTATGTATTATTATTATATATATAATAAGTATTATATATATATTATTATAAATTGATATATTGAATATTTATATATTATTTATATTATAGATATTATATGAGTATTTATAATATATTAATTAATAAAATTATTATATTATAGTTATTATATTTAATATTAAATATATTATTATATATATTATTATAATAATAATTATATTAATATAATTAATAATAAAATATATATAATTATATTTATTAGTATATAAATTTATTATTTATATATAAGATAATATAATATATTATAAATATATTGTATAATATATATTTATATGATATAAAATTATTAAGTGAATGATTATGATAATAAGATAATTATTTTATATATTATGATTTTTAATATATATTTATGATATTATATTGATATATTTATAATATTATATAATGTATATATATAAATATATTTATTTTAATAAGAAATATTTATTTAGATATTATTATAATTATTATATTTGTTGTTAAATTAGTTATATAATTATTTTAAATAAATGATATATTATATATATATTTTAATTATAATATATATTATATAAATATAATATTTATATTGATAAATGTATATTATTTTGTATTTAGATATTTATATAATATTTATTATTTTATATTTATTTAATGATATATATAGATTAATATTATAAATATATGTATAAATTTATAATATTATTTAATATATAATATATATTATATAATATTATTATTATATGAATATATAGATTATTTTATATAATAATAAAATATATATTATTATATAGTATAATAAGTGTATTAAATTAATTTATTATATATTATATATTAAATTTATTATTATTTAATATATTAATTTTATTTTTATATATTATAATTTAATTAAATTATATATATTATATTTTTTGTTAATATTTTTTATATATTATATAATTTAATATAAGATAAAATATTTATTTATTATATAAATTAAAATTATATATAATATTATATATTAATATAATAATTATATTTAATTATGTATAATTTATAATATTATTATAATTAATTAAGAATAATTATATAGTATAATATTTAATTATATAGATAATATATATTTCTTATAATAAATATAATTAAGATATATATTTAGTTTATAATATATATATAAATATATATTATAGTATATTATATTGATAATATATTATAGATATAATAATTATTTATAATATATATATTTATTAATAGTTATTATATAATATATATATATATTTAATATTAAATAATTATATTATATATTATAATATATATTTAATAATATAAATTTATATTTATTATTATATATATTATATAAAAAATATATTATATATTATGAAATATAAATTATTTAAATATATTATATTAATTAAATTATATATATAATAAATTATTTAAAATATTATATATATAATATTATTTATATTAAATATATATATATGATATAATTATGTAAATTAGTATAATATAAATTATAATATAATATTATTATTATATTATATTATTTAATTAATAAATATTATAATTATTATTATTATTTTTTTATATATTTAGATATATATATTTTTATAAGATATAAATATATTTATATTATAATATAATAATATTTATAATTATATATAAATAATATATAATTAAATAATATTGAATAATAATAATTATATAATTAATTATAAAATAAAAATATGTTTTAAAATATATTTTATATAATTAATATTTAGTATTATATAATATATATATATAAATTATATATTATAATAATTATATTATATATAGTATGAAATATATTTATATTTATAGTATTTATTTATAAAATAATATATTATTAATATTATATATAATAATATTTATTATTTATAGATTTTATATATATTATAAATAATATATATAATATATATAATAATTATATTATAATAATATATATATTATATAATATAATATAATATTTATTATTATATATAAATAATATTTATTATATATATATTTAATTATATTTTATAAATAATATTTTATTATATTATTTAAAAAAATTATATTTAAAAATAATATTTATATATTAAATATAATTATATTATTATTTTATATAGAATATATAGAAATAATTAATTATTAAATTAATAATATATTATATATATAATTATAATTTAATAATATATTATGATATATATTATATATTTTATTAATGTATATTATTATAAATATTTTATATATTGATATATATATAATTGTTATATTTATATATTTATTATTATTATTATATATATTTAATAATATATTATATATATATAGATAATATTATAAATTATATATTTATAATATATATATATAATTTATTAATAATATGTAATATATAAATAAATTAATATATATATTATATATTATTATTATAATATATAAATAAATAATAAATATAATATATATTATTAAATATTATATAAATTAAATTTTATATAATTATATATAATATTTAATAAATATATAATATATATTAATAATTAGATAATAAATATAATATTATATTATATATTATATATATAATTATATTATTATAATATTTTATTAATAGTAATATATTTATTTAATATAATTTATATATATTATAATATATATTTTATATATATTATAAATGAATATTTAATATTATTAATTTGTAATTATATATATGTTAATTATATATATATATAATATATAATTATATTATTATATATATATTAATATATTTTTATAATATATAATATTTAATATAAATATAATTTATTATATGATAATAATAGTAATTATATTATTATATAATATTATGAATATATATATATTATTATAATATATAATATATTACTAAGATATTATATAATAAATTTTATTATTTATTTATAATATAATATTAATATATTATAATTATTAATTATATATGAATATATATATATGTATATATATATATATATATTATGTATTATTATATATAATTATATTTTATAATAATTTTTATTTTAAGATATATAAATATATTATTAAGAAATAAATTAATAATTTATTATATATAAATTATAATAATAAATATATAAATTATTAGTATATATTATAGTTTTTTATAATATATATTATATATTATAATTATATTTATATTATTATATTAAATTATAATATATATTATAGTGATATTCTATATATATATTTAAGTTATTATATATATACTATATAGTAGTTATTATGATATATGATATATTAGTATTATATAATATATATAATATTATTTAAATAGATTATTAATATGTTTTATTTATACTTAATATATTATACGTGATATACTGAATTTATATGTATTATATATATAGCATTATAAGATATATTATCTATTTATATTATATATATTATATATATAATAGTATATGGATATTTATTTATAGATATATATATATAATTATATATAAATATAGTATAGTATTGTATCTTAATATATTATGATATGATTTATAAGAAAATTATATATTTATATATTATGATGATATAGTTATATATATATATATATAGATTTTGATAATATCTATATACATATTAGATTATATATATATATTTGAGATATATATAATTATATTATATGTATATACTTATATATATATATATATATATATATTATATAAGTTATTAATATATATATATCTAATCTATATCATATATATATATATATCATGATATAATTATATATTATATTGATTTATATATATCTAATTATGTATATTAAATATTATATTATATATATATTTTTATATATATATATATATATATATTATATATTATATTATATAATATTATGATTATATTAAGATATGTTATATTGATATTAATTATATATATATTAATATTTGAATTGTTAAGATGATATTTATATATTTAATACTATTTACTTATAGGATTACTATATTATATATATAGTATAATATATATTTAGTATATAATATATAGTTATAGATCTACTATATTATTTTATTATTATATATACTTATATCTTTTAGTATATATATATATATTATATATATATTATATATATATGATATATATATAGAAGATATATATATATATATAATGATATTATATTTATTATATTTTATATATATGAATGTATTGATATTATATATTATATAATATCTTATAATATGTAATATATATTTGTTTATCATCTATATAATTTTTAATCTGATATATATATATAGTTATATATATATATATAATTTTAACACAAATTTTATATTATATATTATATTATTCTATATATTAATATATGATTGTAATATATATAATAGTAATTAGATATAATATATTATATATTATACTATATATATATTACATATATTATACTCTTTATTATTCTATATTTATGTGAATTATATAATATATTTTTATGATTATGAGTAATATTTATATATATATCGATACTATATATATAGTATTCAGATTATATGTCATTTTATATGATAATCTATATATATAATATGTATATATCTTATTATATTATGTATATGTATATTGATGTTTTGTATATTATTTATTTGAGATATAATGATATCATGATATATATAGTATTATAGAAATTAATATATTAATAGATTATTGATATATATATACTTATAATTCTATTATAGTCTATATTATATATTGATATATTATATATAGTATATCATATATATATCTATATATTATTATATATATTTTATATTAATATAATATTAATATATATATATATATTATATTCTAAATATCTATTTATATATATATATATATTTATTATTATTATATATATGATTATGATTATTTAGTATATATTAATTATTTATATAGCTATATATTGTATATTATTATTAGTATCTTTATAATTATATTATAGAATTATGATATTAGTATATATATATATATTGATATATATAGTATATATTCTATATATATTATATATATATCTTATTTATGATATATATAAGAATAATAATCTTTATATAGATAATATATATTAGTTATATATCACATATTCAATATAATCTATAGATTATCTATATATATAATATAGATAATTATATATATATATATTCTATGATTATATAATATAGATGTCTATAATATATTATATATATATATATATATATATTATATATATATATGATCTATTATATACTTATAGTATATATGTATTAGATAATATAAATATTATATAACTATATATTGATGTATTATATATAATATTAATAATTATTGTAGACTTATATATATATATTATATATATTTAATTCTATGTATATATGATCTCTACATTTTAATATATATCATATATATTTAATATTGTAATTATGTAATTATAATTGAATAAGATATATAGCTATTATATTAATAATATATTTTTTATTGCATATTATATATAATTATATAGATATTCATAGATATATATAGTTAGTAATAGTATATTCATAATATACATTTATTAGAATTTTTAATATATTACATCATAGATGTATTATATAGATACTATAGTATATTTAATATATATTTATTAATTAGATACATTATTATATGAATATTATATACTAGCTATTCTATTAGATTATAAATTATATAATAATTATTCTATTATATATATATATATATTATATTATATTATATAGTAGTTATTATTATATATATATTACTATATATATTATATATATATATAATTATATATCTACTATATATATATCATATATATTCATACACTATGATATATTAATTGATACTATATTATATATATATATTATAGTATGATATATGATATATTTATATATCTATATTTATATACATAATAGAATAGATTATAATAGTATATAAATAGTCATAATATCTATCATATATAAATATTATATATATATATAGATATAGTTATAGTATATATATTGAATATAGATGTTAGATATATTGCTTATTATATTACTAAATAACATATGATATCTATTATTATATATAATATATATAATATGATATTTGTATATATTATATATATATACGCTATATTTATTATTAAATATAATTATTATAATTATATATTATATAGTATTTATTACTCATATAATATTTATTATATATATGTATATAATATATATATTAGAATATATATATTTTTATATCTATATATATATCGACTTATATCTATTCATATATATGATACTTTTTAATATTATGATACTAATTTATATATTTATATATATAATTTATATAGTACTTATATTAAGAATAAGCGTATATTTCATTTTATATATTGATTTATAGATTATTAGATATGATATATAATATATAATATATGTTAAATTATATTATATATATATACTTATATTAGTACTTATAATATATCAAGTATATACTGATGAATATATTATATATTTGTAATATATATTAATATTATGATATAGAATATGATAATATTATATATTATTATAATTATATATATTCATATATTATAGTTAATATATCTATAATGTTTATATAATATATCTATATATATATATTTTTATATATAATTTATTATAACTAGTAGATATGTTATTATTATATAATTAGATGATATTATCTATATATATATTATATCTATTATATATACTGATATTATTTATTATATAGATATATATGTAATTATTGACTATTTAGAATATATAGATATTATTTATTATATTCTTATATATATTTTATCATAGTATATTTATATTATGTATTATATATATATATATGTATTATTGATGATATATATTATTTTATTATAAGGTGATAATCTGATATATTATAGACTATATATAGTATTTAATATATAGGTATTATTATTAATATTATATATTTATTAGAGATATATATATTTTTCTATTAGTTTATCATATGGATTATAATTATATATAGTATAATGTTGCGATATATATTTTTATATTTATTATATATTTAGATAATGTATTATATATATATATATTTTATAGTTATATAAAGTACTATATAGTACTATATAATATCAGTATTAATATTATATATACTTATTATATCCTAATATTATATATCATGCGATCTATATAATTATATATATATATAGTAATATTATATCTATTAGATGATATTATATATATATATATTTTATATATAATTATTACTATATATATAATATCAATATACTATTATAATTATGTATAAATATATATATATATATATAATACGTTTTTATTATATATATTATATATAATATTATATATTATATAGTATATATTTTATATATTATATATTATTTCTATTATAATATAGATGATATTCATATATAGATATTCTGTATATATATTAATGTCCAGTATATATACTATATTCATAATCTATATTAATATATATATATATGTATATATATTATAGTTACTATCTATGTATATATATATTATAATTATATTCTATTATATATTAATAATATTTTATATTTATTTTTATAAAATTATTATATTTAATATTTATATTAAAATATATTTAATTATTTATTTTTTTATAATTTAATTATATAATATATATTTAAATAATTAATATATTTAATATATTTAATTTTTAATAATTATATAAAATATTTAAATATATATATATATATATAATATATATTATAAAATAATAATAATATTATTATTAATTATTTATATTTATATAATATTATATTTAATTTATTATTAATAAATTAATTATATATTTTTATTAATATAAATATATATTTATTATATATTAATATATAATAATAATTTATATTATATATATTATATATATTAATATATATTTTAATAAATATATTAAATATATTAATATTATTATATATATTATATATATATATATTAACATTTATTATATATATAATATAATTATTTATTTAATTTAATATTATATATTATATAAATATAATATATAATTATATTTTAAATATTTTTTATATTTATAATATATATATATATTAAATATTAATATTATTTATAATTAATTTATATTATTTTAATATATATATTTTATAAATTATATTAGATTAATATATTAATTATATATAAATATTTAATATTATTTAATTATATAATTATATTATTATATATAATATTAAATTTATTATATATTTTCATATTATAATATTAAATATTATATATTTATATATATATATTTTTTATATTTTTTTTATTATATATATAATATTATTAATAAATTATTATTATATATAAATAATATTATTTATTTATATTTTTTTTATTAATATTAATTTATTATAATATTTATTTATATATTATATAATAATATAATTATATTATATATAATATTTTTATTTTATTATAAATATATATAATTATATAATATTTTTTTTTTTTTTATTTTTTTTTATATTATATTAATATTAATATATATTATTATAATATTATTATATAATAATTATATATTATATATTTATATATATAATTAATTATATAATTAAATATAAAATATATAATATAATATATTTATTATTTATTATATAAAATATTATATATATATTTATTTATATTAATTTAATATTATTATTATATATATTATATTAATATAATATAATTATATATTATCATTTAATTAATTATTATTTATTATATTATTATATTTTTTTATATATATTATAATTATTTATTAATTACATATATATTTATAATTTAATTATTTATATATTATTTTTATATATAAAATAAATAATTAATATATTTTATATATAATATTATATTTATTATATTTATATTATATTATTATATAATTTTATAATTTTAATAATAAAAATATATATATATTATAAATATTTATTAAATTATTATATAATATATATATAAAATTAAATTATAATTTAATTAATATATTATTATATATAATATATAGTATATATATTTATTTGTAATTTTATATTTTTATTAATTTATAATATTAAATATATTATAATATTATAATATATTTATATATATTATTTAAAATTAATATTTATTATATATAAAAATTATATTAAATATAATAAATATTATTATATATTAGTAAATTAATTATATTATATAATTTATATAATTAAATAAAATATTATAAATATTAATAATTTATTATTATTATATTTATTATTTATATATATAATATTAAAATAATATTATTAATATAATAATAAATAATATATATAATATATAAATTAATATATATTATATATAATAGATTAATTAAATTAATATTATATTTATTATATAATATTATATATAATTATTATAATATAAATAATATATAATTTATTAATATATATATATATTATAATATATATTTTATAAAATATATATATATTATATAATATTATATATATATATAATATATATTAAATATTTATATATAATATTATTATATTATTAATTTAATTATATAATATATATTATTTTATATTTTATTATTATTATTATAAATATTGATATATTTATATATTAATTTTTTTATATTAATATTATATATTAATATATAATATATATATATTATTATAATTATTTATATTATATTTATATATAATTTCTATTAATATATTATATTTTTATATTATTATATTTATATAATTTAATTTATTAATATATTATTAAATAAATATTTATTTTATATATATATATATTATATTATATATAAATAATAATTATTATTAATATATATATTAATATATATTTATATATTATATATTTTTAATATAAAATATATTAATATTAATATATATATATATTATAAATATAATTTAATAAATTATTTTATATAAATTAAATATTAATTTACTATATATAATTATATAATAATTATATATATTTTAAATTTACATATATTATCTATATATTATTTATTATATAATTATATATATTTATATTATAAATATATATATTATTTTTTATATTATAATTTATATATTTATATTTAATTATATAATTTATTATATAATATTAATATATTAATATATAAATAATAATTAATTATTAATATATATATAATTAAATATATATTATAAAATAATTATAATATATATATAATATATTTATTTTATAATATTTATTATATTTATAAATATTAATAATAATATTATATTATATATATATATAAATTATTAAATTTAAAATAATTAATTTTATAATTATAATTAATAAATATATTATTATTATATAATTTATAAATTATATTATATATAATATATTATAATTTTTTTAATAATATATTATTAATATTATATTATATATATATATATAATTAAATATTATATATTTTTAATTATATATATATTATTATTTTATAAATTATATATATTTTTTAAAATTATTTTAATTATTTATAAATAATAATTTTAATATAATTTATATATTATATTTTATATTATATATATATTATAATTTATTAATATTATAATATATTATATTAATATATAATTTATATATATAATATATATATTATTTTATATAATATATTATAATTATTATAATATTATATTATAATATATAATATATTATATAATATTATATATATTATATATTATTAATATATAAATATATATAAATATTAATTTAATATAAATTAATATATTAATTTTATATATATATAATAATATTATAATATATATATATATATATAATTATATACATATTATTTTTTAATATATTATATATTATATAATAATATTTTTATATATTATTATTATATATTATTTATAATTTTATTATATAATTTATATTATATAAATATATTTTATATATATTTATTATTATATTTTATATTATATATAAATATATAAATATATTATAATATATATATTATAATAATATATATTAATTTTATTTATTATATATAAATTTTATTTATTAATATTATTAATAAATATAATAATATTATTATTAAATTATTTTTTTAAAAATATATATTATATATATAATAAATTATTATTATATTTTATTATATATATTATTATATAATTTATATAATTATTATTAATTTATTTTTATTATAATATATATATTATTTAATATAAAATATATAATTATATATATATATATTATTATATATATTAATATTATATATATATATTATTTATATTATATATTTAATTAATATTTATAAATTTATAAAATATTTAATTTAATTTATATATTTATATATATATAAATATTTATATTTATATTAATTAAAATATATAATTTTATATATATATTATATTTATATATATTATATATTATTATAATTTAATATATATAATATTATTTATATATTATTATTTTTATTATTATAATAATTAAATTATTATATATTATATTATATTTATTATAATTATATATTATATATAATTATATATATAACTCTCCAACCCAATTGTCAACCTCAACCTACACTTGCGCA
>JARSSU010023784.1:0-29038 GCA_029619165.1 Eurosta solidaginis
CGTTGAGTGCGAGAAATTTCTAAAAATGTGAGGCGTATCATAATCTTATTAAAGTTCAGTTGGTCTTATATATGACCATCAATATCGCTTCCCAGGCCGTCGGTTCTATGTACCGGAGCGACTCGGGATTTTCCCGACCAAGGACTGCCATTTCAGTGTAACCCCATTTAATTTGTTGCGTCCCTCCACAAATTGTCATCCTCCTAGCAGCTCCTTGCAGCGGACTGCTCCATATTCTCTGCTCTGGGAGGTATCGACCACCCAATCCGGTCCGCTCCTGACCACGTCCTGAGAAATGGTTTTGCTGCATCTGCCGGAAAAGAATCTTTTTAGGACGGTCATACTCTTGTCAGTGTGCCTCGTGTAAGGTAGGTTGCATCGGACAAGTTGTGTCTGGGCTAGATCCCAAAACCAGACGTCCACGTATCTTCTATAAAATCTTTTGTGGCTCCTTGCTGTTCACGCCCTATGAACGGTCTCGTAGTCTGCGCCTGAGCGCCCTCCCTCACCTTCCAGCAGCCCCGCTGTCTCAGCAAGCCCACAACATTACCCGCTGCTAGCTCGCGCCCCATCGCACGCAGCCACCAACTCACATGGCTGCTCCCACTCATACCTACAATCTCCTTAGTAGAGTCGGAAGCAATGCCGAGTATCAGCCCTTTCCTCGTCTTCTCTCGATCTTTTCGGCAGCATCTTGTAGGTCCGAACAACAGGATCTTAGTCCCTAACTCCCGTTGCACCGTTTGCGTAGCACAGATATCTATATGTCGTTTGCGACATCCGCCCAAATGCAGCTCCTGCCATGGACGATGTCACTTTCCTAGATGTTCTGATACCGCGGAGGCAACCACCGACGGTTTCATTGCGCCATGTTTGCCAGGCGCATACTCCAAATACACCGGGTACACCAATGCTACCCAAGGATGTCTAGTCCCAGGGCCACAACAGCACTTGCGTCATGACCGTCAAAACCAGGCGTGAGTCACCGTCACTACTTACTCCAGAGTGACTGACATCGCCCTATTGATGCATTCAGCATTCCGCATGTTAAACTTTAATGTGGATTAAACTGCGGGAGATCCTGGAGATAGTCGATTTCATGTAAGCGGCACAAACATCCGCATTGCTGCTGTGTCAAGAGACTGTAAACTCTATAAGCAGATCTGCCTCTGCAGATCTGCTCTGGGTATCATGACACCACAGATAATAGCTCGCGATGGAGCGGAATGGAGGCGGCCGTTTACCATACACCACTCTGTGCAATATCCTATGATTTGATCCCATGACATCGACTCGCACAGGGACAGTGTCTGTAGTAAACGTCACAAGGCTTATCTGTGTTGTCTGGTCAGGCGATGCTAAAAATCTAGGAAAATCATAAACTTCTACCTGTGCCTGCTCTGACTGCCCACCTGTTGCTCCCCGTGGATACCGCGCGTAATATCAGCGCTTACTTCACTGTGCAACAATGCGCATTATCCTAGGCTGATTGTCAATGCCATCATCACGATGCAACCTTGCGGGTATGCGAGCAGTAGGGGTGAGATGTTGGCGAGATCCAAATGGAAGAACGACGTTTCTGCACAATATAACGGAGACGCCCCACACGTGTGGTAGGGAGCTGTCACAGCTCACGGATATGTGTTAAACAGTGCGATGAGCGTACAGAACTCGTAAATTGCGTCATAACTGGCTGCAGCCGTATTGTACACATGGCATACGTACCACCTGTCCTATACTGTATTTCGCTCAATGCGTTCCGTTTGTCGGAAGCTTCATCGTGCTACAGTGAGAACAGCACTGTTCAGTTAACTTTGTAAAAAGGAGATAGTGGGCTAATACAAATCTTACAGACAACTACGCTTTGCTGCCTCTCTTATCCTCGTACTGTATGCTCGCCAATGGGGATGTCGTGCTTGTCGCAAGTTCATAATGTATCGCCTGCGGGCGCTTTTCCGCCCTTCTCTTCCCGCCGGAGAAGTTCCCTGAAATTCGGCCATCTATTTGTTCTGGCGGAGGCTCGCAACTTCTAGCGATACAACATGACCTTATAAGAGAGCTCACGATCCAGGCGAGCCGAAATAAGGGATATAAACCAACGCTTCAAGACTGCTGTTGTGGTATGAACTACAAGCGGCGAAATGGGAGGAGCACCTAGTGGTTGTAACCTCTGTGTCGGTGTAATAGCCTTGGTCAACCGTAAGTCCCTATCGAAATCCGACTAGCACAATTATAAAATTCCATCGCCTTTGGCGATAAAGTGCTTCAGATGCGAAAAATGCGCGAGCGCTTCTGTCGACAATATATAATGCATTCTACGGTCGACAAAGATAGACGGAGGCCTAACAGACACGCACATAAACATAAATTCAGCGCGTCAACAATTACCATCACCGCCAAGGGTTGAGGATGTCATCGGTTATGCTAAACCTCCAAAGCAGTGGGCTCAGACGGCATGCCATGCCGATCTTAAAAGCCTAGGGAAAGAGGGTTTCAAATGCTTAGCCATGTCTTCAACCTGTCCCTCTTTCACCTTTGTCATACCCAAAAATTGAAAATGGCCACGGTTGTCCCGCTAACTAAAGCCTGAAAACCAGCTAAAGCATGTAGGGGGGTAGGAAGGGGGGGGAGGGGGGGGGTAGGGGGAGAGGAGGGAGAGGGAGGAGGGAGGGGGAGGGAGGGGAGGGGAGGGAGGGGAGGGGGGAGGGGAGGGGGGGAGAGGAGGAAGAGGAGGGGGAGGGGGGGGGGGAGGGAAGGGGGAGAAAGGGAGGGGAGGGAGGGGGGAGGAAAGGATGGGGGGGGAGGTGAAGAGGAGGGGGGGGAGAGGGGGAGGGGGAAGGGAGGGGAGGGGGGGGGGGGGGGGAGTGGGGGGGAGGGGGGGAAGGAGAGGTAGAAGGAGAGGGGGGGAGGAAGGGGGGAAAGGGGGGGGGGGGGGGAAGAAAGGGGGGGGGAGAGGGGGGGGAGGGAAGGAGGGGGGGGGAAGGAGAGAAGGAAGGGTAGGAGTAGGGGGAAAGGAGGAGGGAGGAGGAAGAGAGAGAGGAAAGGGGGGTAGAGGGGGGGGGGGGGGGGGAGGGGGAGGGGAAGGGAGGGGGTGGGGGAGGGGATGGAGGAGAGGGAGAGAGAGAGAGAGAGGAGGGGAGAGGGTGGGGAGAGGGAGGGGGTGAGAGAGAGGGGGGGAGGAGAGAGAGGGGAGGGGAGGGGAGAGGGGGGTGGGGAGGGGGAGAGGGGGGAGGGGGGGAGAGAGAGAGGGGAGAGGGGAGGAGGGGGGGAGAGGGGAGTAGGGAGGGGGAGAGGAGGGAGGGGGGGAGAGGGGTGGGGGGGAAGAGGAGGGGAGAGAGAGAGAGAGAGGGGAGAGGGGAGAGAGGGGAGGGGAAGAGAGGGGGAGGGGAGGGAGGGGGGAGGGGAGGGGAGAGAGGGGGAGGAGGAGAGGGGAGAGAGAGGGAGGGGGGGAGAGAGGGGAGAGGGGAGAGGGGAGGGGGGGGGGGGAGAGGGGGGGGAGAGAGAGAGAGAGAGAGGGGAGAGAGAGGGAGAGAGAGGGGAGGGGGGGGGAGAGAGGGGAGGGGAGAGAGAGAGGGGGGGAGAGAGAGGGGGGGGGGAGGGGAGGAGAGAGGAGAGAGAGGGGAGAGAGAGAGAGAGGGGGAGGGAGGGGGGAGAGAGAGAGAGAGGGGAGGGGAGAGAGGGGGGGGAGGGAGGGGAGAGAGGGGAGGGGGGGGGGAGAGAGAGAGAGGGAGGGGGGGGGGAGAGGGGAGAGGGGAGAGAGAGAGGAGGGGAGAGGGGAGGGGAGGGGAGGGGAGGGGAGGGGAGAGAGAGGGGGGGGAGAGGGGAGAGAGAGGGGTGGGGAGAGGGGGGGGAGGGGGGGGAGGGGAGGGGAGAGGGGAGGGGAGGGGAGAGAGAGGGGAGGGGAGGGGGGGAGAGAGAGAGGGGAGGGGAGAGGGGAGAGAGGGGAGGGGGGGGGAGAGGGGGGGGAGAGAGAGAGGGGAGAGGGGGGGAGAGAGGGGAGGAGGGGGAGAGGGGGGGGGGGGGGAGAGAGGGAGGGGAGAGAGAGAGGGGAGGGGGGGGAGGGGAGGGGAGGGGAGGGGGGGGGGGGAGGGGAGAGGGGAGGGGAGAGAGAGAGAGGGGAGAGGAGAGGGGAGAGGGGAGGGGAGTGAGAGGGGAGGGGAGGGGGAGAGAGAGGGGAGGGGAGAGGGGAGAGGGGAGGGGGGTGGGGGGGGAGGGGAGAGGGGAGAGAGAGGGGAGAGGGGAGGAGGGGAGAGGGGAGGGGGGGGGGGAGGGGAGGGGAGGGGAGAGAGAGGGGAGGAGGGGGGGGGAGAGGGGAGTGGGGAGGGGGGGGGAGAGGGAGGGGAGGGGAGAGAGAGTGAGAGTGAGGGGTGGGAGTGGGGAGAGAGAGGGGAGAGGGGAGGGGGGGGGGGGGAGAGGGGTGAGTGAGGGGAGAGGGGTGGGGGAGTGTAGTGTGGAGTGTGGGGTGAGGGGTGAGAGAGAGGGGGGAGTGAGTGGGATGTGGGGGGGGGGATGGAGGGGGGGGGGGGGGTAAGGAGGGGTTAATGTAGTTGACAGAAGGATGGTGGAGGGGGGTAGGAGAGGGGTGGGGGAAGGAAGGGGAATGGGGGAACGTGGGAGGAAGGGGAGGAGAGGGCAGGAGGGGAGTGGAGAGGGGGGTGTGGAAGGAGAGGGGTGGGGTTGGGGGGAGGAGGGGGTGTGGGGGAAGGGAGTGGGTGGTAGGCCAGGGGAAGGGAGAAGTGAGGAGGGAAGCTGCAGGGGAGGAGAGGAAAGGTGGGGGGGGGAAAGGAAAGGGACGGAAGAGGGGAGAGGAGGGGGAAGGTGGGGAGGTGCGGAGAAGAGGGGGGAGGGGAGGGGGAGTGCGTGGTGGAAGGAGGATGGGGGGTTGGGGGGGGAGAGTGGGGTGCTTGAGGGGGGTGGGGGGAGAGGGGAGGGTAGGGAAAGGACTAGTATGGGAAGGGAAGGGAGGAAGGTAGTAGGGGGAATGATTGGGAATGATGGGTGTAAGTGAAGAAGGGCAGGTGGATTTGTGATAGAGGAGTGGTGGGGAGGTGAAGGGGGGGAGGGGGATATGACGCAAGGAAGATGGGGGGGGGGTTGAGGGGTGGGAGTAGAGGATGGGGGGAGTGGAAGGAGATGGGGGTCAGGGGGGTGAAGGAGGTGGGGAGAAAAGGGGGGGAGAGTGGAAGGAAGGGGGGGGAGTGGTAAGGGGTTGGTAGGGAGGGACTGAGCGGGGGGAAAGTTAGATGACACACACTGGTATGGGAAAAAAGAGGGGGGGAAGGTGAAGGGGGGGGGGTGAGGGGTAGTAGGAGGGGTAGGGAGTATAGGGATGGGGATGTTGGAAAAAGGGTGTAGGGGGGTTTTGATAGTGTGGTTGATGAGTAGGGAGGTCGGTAGGGCGGAGTATACGCGGGTAGGGTAGAAGGGGAGTTTGGAGGTAGGGGGAGTTTGTAGGTGGTGGAAGGGGGGGAGTGGGGAGTGTGGAGACATGGAGAGAGGAAGGGAGGGGGTTAGATGGGGGACGCGAGAGGGAGGGGGGGGAGTGGGGGTTTGGACAGGGTGGGATCGATGTTAGGAGGTGGGCAAAGCGGGTTAGATGAGGAGAGAGGAGGTGAGTGATAGTGGATGGGGGGTGTAGTGTGAGGGAGGAGGGATGGGGGAAAAGGTGGGGGTGGGCGTTTAGTAAGGGAGGGGGGGGGGAGAGAGGAGGATTGAAGGGGGGGGAGAGGTTGGGGGAGAGGAGGGGAAGGGGGGGGGGACGAATGGGGTGGGGAGGTGGGGAGTGTAGGGAGGTGTGGTAGAGAGGGGGGGAGGGGGGGGGGAGAGGGCGGGGGGAAGGGAGGAGTGGGGGGGGAGGGGGAGAGGGATGGGGGGGGGAGAGGGAGGGGTAGGAGGAGGGGGGGAGGGGGAGGGGGAGGGGTGTGGTATCGGGGGAGTAGCGGAAATAAGTGTTATGGGGGAAGGGAGGTAGGGGGGCAGGTGGGGAAAAGGGGGAAAAAGGGGGGTGGGAGAGGGGAGGGGAGGGGGAGGGTGGGAGAGAGGAGAGGCGGAGGAGGGAGAGGGGATGGGGTGGGTGGGTGGAGGGGAGGGGGGTAAGTGGAGGGTTTGGAAAGGAGAGAGGGAGGAGTGGGTGGTTTTTAGGTGGGTGAGGGGTTTAGTACGAGTATTATGTGGAATAGGAGGAGGTTTGTGGAGGAAGGATAGCAGTGGGGGGGGGGGGGTAGGCGGGGATAAGGGTTGTGGAAGCAGTGGGGGGGTGGAGGGAGTGGGAGGGAATGGGGGGGGGGTGAAGAGGGGTTAAGGTAGGAGCGAGGTGGAAGGGCAAGCGGGAAGAGAGGGAAGGTGGTGGTAGTTAGGGATGATTTGTGAGGGAGGAAGGGGGAGGGAGGAAGGGAGAGGGGAGTAGAGGGGGGGGGAGGAGAAGTGAGTGGGTATGAGAGGTGGGGAGGGAGGGGGGGGAGAGGGGAGGAGGGAGGGGGGGGAGTGTGGATGAGGGTTCGGGTGGAGGGGTAAGGTAGGTGATTGGGGGGGAGGGGGGGGAGGGGGTTGGTGGGGGTACGGTGTTGTGGAGTAAGGGGAGGGTGGGGAGAGTATAAATTGGTAAGGGGGAGGGGGAGCGTGGGTTGGGGGGGGAAGGGGGAATGTGGAGGGAAGGGTGAAAGTGTTGGGGATGGTGTGGTGTTGGGGTGTTGGAGGTTTAGAAGGAATTTGGTTTGTTTTTGATATAGTTAAAGAGTAAGTTGATGGTGGGTGGGTTGGGTGAAAGGGAGGAGGGTACTTGGGGGGAGGGGGGGGACGGGTGGAAGGAGGTTTGGGAGGAAGATAAATTAGGGTGGTATGTTATTGGATAAGGGGAAATGGATGGGTTTCGTGGTGAGGGTGTCTATGGGGGGAATAGGCGAAGGGGGGTATTGAGAGTTGAGGGGTGGGCTGGGTCGGGTTGGGAGGTGGTGGGGGGTGAGGGAGGGGGGAAGGGGGTAATGAGAAGGGGGGGAGGGGGCAGTAAGGGAGGGGGGGGGAGGAGGGTTTAAGGGTGATTAGGGGGAGGGGGATAAAGGTGGGTTAGGAGGGGGGGGGGTGAGGGGAGGGGGTAAGGGGATGGATAGGAGAATGTAGTGGTGGTGGGGTGATGGGGGATGTATGTGGAAGTGGTGGGGGAGGAGAAATGAATGAAGGGAGAGGGGGGAGTGAGTTCGAGGTGGTGGGGAGTGGGGCGTTGTTTGGGTACGGTGGTATTGCAAGGTAGGAGAGGTGAAAGGTGTTAAGAGAAGGTAAGTAAGTGGTGGGTATATGGTGGGGTCGAGGAGGGAGAAGGGATGAGGAGACAGGGGTGGGTTTAGTAGTGACGGTGGTAGGGTGTGGAGGGGGTTTGTTAGGGTGGTGGGGGAGGAGGGTGATAGGGTGTCGTATGAGGGGGAGTGGGGGGGGTTTGGGGGTATAGGGAGTTTTTGGAGTGGGGAGGGGGGTTGTAGGATACAGGGGTTTCAAGTCGAAAGGAAGGGGGAGAAAGGGGGGGCGGGAGTAGAGGGAAGGAGGGTTGGGATTAGGGGGACTGGGAAGGGAAAGGGTGGGCGTAAGTTAGGAGAGGACGGGAGTGTAGGAGTGGGTCGGGGTAGGGTTAAGTAATTGTTTGAGGATTAGAATGGGGGATATGTGCGGACAAGGTAGGTGGGGTTGTTGTACGTGGGCAATAGGTTTGGGGAAGGAGGGGGGGGAGGGGAGGAAGGAGGGCGGAAGGGAGGGGGGAGTAGGGGGGGGGGTAGAGGTTGTGACATGGTTTGTAGGTTGAGGGGGTATGTTGGTGGTTGGTGAGTGGGGAGTGGGGGGTTGGAGAGGAGGGGGTATTGAAGAATAGTACATGAATTCTAGTGGAGGGTGTGCTTGCGTTTGGTTGGTAGGGGGGGGTGGGTATAGCAGAGGGTCTTGGTAGGAGAGGGGGGGGTGAGGGGGGGTGAGTATATGATGTGTGATATAAGAGTGAGGGTGGTGGGCGGTATGAGAGGGAGGGGGAGGGGGGGGGGGGGAGGGTGGGGAGGGGTGTAAGGGATGGTAGTGGGAGGTAGGGAACTGGATGTGACAGGGAGGGGGGGGAGGAGAAGTGTTTGTATGAGTAGGTAGATGGGGTAGGAGTAGGTAGGTGGGGGACGGAGTGAAGGAAGGTGGTCAGTGAGTGACAGGTTGGTGGGGGGGGGAGAAGGTGTGCTGTTTGAGATGGGGGGGGGGAAGGGTTACAATGGAGTTGTAGTGGTTTGTTGGTGGTGGGGGGGATGGAGCGGGAGGTGGAGTGGGAGGGAGTGGGGAGTTGAGGGGTTGGAGAGAAGGGGGTGTATAGAGTGAGGGGGGTGAGAGGGGGAGAGGCGATTGAAGGAGTAGGGTAGGAACTGGGGAATGTGTGGTGAGGAGGGTTAGTAGATAGTTGAAGGGGTTTGGAGGTTTTACAAACGTAGGTTTTGAGAGGAGGTTGTAAGGGAAGAGGGGGGGGGGGGGATGGGAAGAAGAGAGGAGGTTGGGGGAAGGGAGGGGGAGGGGGGAGTGAGTTGTGGAGTGATAGTAGAGTTAGAGGGGTGATTTTGGTGGGGGGGGGCTGGAGGTGATTTATTGTATTCTGTAGGGTTATGAAGTTGTTTCTTCTTTATGGTAGGTGGTGTGTGGTAGTGGGTTGGCATGGCCTGGAACGGGGGGAGTGTGGTGGAGGGGTTGGGGTGGGAGATGTCTGGGTCGGTGGTCATGGAGGAGGGCTGTGTTTTGGTGGGTGGATGACAAGGGTGGGGGGTAAGTGTTATGGTTAGGGTGAGTTAGTAGTACGGGAGTGGGAGCGGGTGTGCTGGGGTGTGTGAATAAGATGTGTTCAGGCGTGGTTTGAAATGGTTATGTATAGGATGAGAGATGATAGTGAAGGAAGTTATGGGGGAGGGGGGCGGTGGGGGGGGTAGGGGGACGGGCGTGGTTGGGTGGGAGGGTGAAAGGGTAGTGGGGGGGCAGTTTGGGGATTCGGTTTGGAAAGGGTATGGAAGGCGTGCTGGTGGGAGGGGGTTCGGGTAGAGTATAAAAGGGGGGAGGGTGTAAAGATGATCTTTTATTTGCTAAGGGTTAGGGAGAGAGTGGAGTGAGGGGGGGAAGGAAGGGAGGTCTGGGTGGAGAGGGGTGTTTGGGGGGAGGGTAGGGAAGTAAGTGTGTGAATGTTTGTAAGAGGGTGTTCAGGTAAGACTGTTTGAGCGGAGGGTATTAACTTTTGGATGAGGTGGTAGTTTGGTGACAGGGGAGGGGAAACTGTGGAGGGTGTTTGTGTGAGGTTTTTTTCGGGTTTGTTGGGGGGGGGTGGGAGGGCGGTGGGAACGGGGGGCAGAGGGGGTGGGGAGAGGGGGGAGGAGTGGGAAGTAAGTGGGGGAGGGGGGGGTGGGGAGATGTGGGAAGTGATGGGCGTGCTAATAGGTGGGGGGTGTTAGAGTTGAGGATAGTAGTTTGGATTTTATTATTTGATTGTATTAGTGGGATAGGGAGGGAGGTGGGTGGGAGGGGGGTAATTCGGGGGGCGGTGCTTAGGGGGGGTGGGTCGGTAGGGGGGTAAGGTGGGGGGAAGGGTCAATGGGTAATGTTGGGTGTGAGGGGGAGTAGTCGTTCTATGTAGGGTAAGGTGTTATTTGTGTTTACTGGTTGACGTATTTTTGTACCGTGTAGTTATGGGGGGGGGGTGTAGTGGGGGGGGGAGTTTGGGAGTACCTGGTTGGGTAGAGGAGAGGAGTAGTATTGCTTGGGAGGGGAGCGGGAGAAATAGGGGGGGGAGAAGGAGTTTGGGTGACAAAAGGGGTAGGGTAAAGTGAGGAGGGATAGTGTGTAATATGCGTGCCTGACGTATGTCATTTGTTCTTTATTCTTTGGAGGGTTAGGGTGTTAGAGTATTGTAGTAGGGGATGGGAGGGGTTGGTTATGGAGGGGAAGATTATAGAGTGTGTAAGTGTGGGAGATGGTGTGGAGGGGAGTTGTAGGAGGTTTGGAGGTGTGGTAGGTGGTGTGGAAGTTGGTGGATCCTGTGAGAGGAGATGGTGTGGTGTTGCGTTCATATTGACTTGGCAGGGGATTAGTAATTTCGCAATTTTGGTTTTAGGTGAAAGGTAGATAGGAGAGTAGGTTGTTGGGCGGGAAAAGGAGTGTGTACTATGTGTTGGAAAGGGGTGGGGGTGTCATATTTGTCGGGGATAGTTATTGTCAGGGTATAGAGACAAATCTTGTATTTTTAGAGTTTTTGGTTGGTGTGTTGCTATGGTGGATCTAGTGCATATTGTTTATGTTGAGGCGCTATGCAAGAGGGGGGAGGGTTGTGTCTTATTGTGAGGTCAGAAGTGGTTGGGAGGGTGGTGTGTAAGGATTTTTTTATAAGTAAGAGAGGGGGAGTGGAAGGAAAGGGTTGGGGGGAAAGAAATGATGTGTGTCAGTGGGGGAGATTATAGGTAGGTGGATTCTTGATTGGTTAGTGACGTTTTGTAGAGTTTCGATTTGGGGGGAATGTATGGGGGGTTATGTTGTGGGGGGGGGATGGGGGGAGGAGGGTTTGGGGAGGCGGAGGACGAAGGGAGAGTGGGAAGGTGGTGGGGGATGTTGGGGGGGGTAATGGAGGTAGGAGGCTGAGATTCTTGCTTTGTAATAGTTCTGGGTATTGTTGTATACTGTGTTGTTTCATGTAGGGCGTTGGTTTATGTTGTATGGAGTGGGCGGGGAAGGAGTAGAATGGCAGTAGGGGTAATCTGGTGTGGAGGAGTAATAGACGGGTATGCGCTAAGTAAAGGACAGGGAGGGGGAGGGGGTGGGGGGAGGGGTAATGGTTGGTGTGAATGGGAGTGAGTTGACTAGTGAGTGGAGTCTCTTCGGGTGAATTCTTTTGGTTGTCTATTGGTGGTAGGGGATAGGGGGAGAGGGGGGGTGATGGTGACGGATGAGGGAGGGTGTGGAGGGTATGGGTAAATATTGAGGGTCACGGGTGGAGGAGGAGGGGGGGGTAGTTATTAGTTTGTTGAGTGCTGATTTACAGGTTTTAAGGTGGTGGAAGTCGGATTCTTATAGCATTGTTGTAGTAGTTGTTAGTCAGCGGTGATTGGGTGGGTACAGTGGTTTATTGAAGTATGAAGGATAAGGGGGAGGGTGTTGGAGAGTAGGGGGGTGGGGGGTGGTGGGGGGTAGGTGGGGGTAGGTGAAGAAAAGAGGGGGGGGGTAAGGAGGAGTAGGGGTGTGGGGGGGGGCGGTAGCGTTACGGGGAGGGGAAGAAGTTGACTGTGGGGGTGTTAGAAAGAGGAGGTTTGTGATGGGGGGGTGAGCGGGTATGTGATAGGGGAGTGTGTGAGCGGTGGAAGGCGTGTGGGGACATGAAATGGTGAAATGGGGAGTAGGTGAGGTAGGTTGGTGGTTCTGTGTTTCGATGGGTTGGAGGAGGGGGAAGGGGGTAGATGATGGGAAGGGTAGGGTGGGCGGGCGGAGTGGGGTTGTTGTAGTAGGGTAGACGTGGTTGATATGAGACAGGTTCTGGTATGGGGGGGAGTGGAAGTGGTGGGGAGAAGAGGTAGGAGAAGGTGGGGGGAGGTGGGGGGGGGTGATGGGGGGGTGGATGAGGGTAGCGGATTTCTCGGTTTTTTTGGCTGGGAGTTTCGATGTGGTTTTTGGGTGGCTGTTGGGAAGTACATGTTGTCCGGTGAGGAATGGAGGTAATGGGGAATTACGTAGATTTTTGGGTGAGGGGGGCTGGGGGGGTGGGTGAGGGGGAGGAGTAGGTGGGTAGGTGAGGGGGGGGGGGGGTCTGTTTCGAGGGGTGGTGGGGTTTATGGGTCGGAGATGTGAGTTGTGGGAGGGAGAGTATTTTTGTAGGCTTTTTTATATGCTGGGGTTGAAGACTTTCTAGGGTTTGTGTTGGGGGTTGGGGGGTGGTAGTTGGATTAATGGGGGTGGGCGTTGGGGGGGTATAAATTTTGTAGCAGGGGAGTGTAGGTAAGTGGAAGGGAGAGGCGAACGTGGGGTTATGGAAGGTGGGTGTAGGATGAGTGGTGTGGGGTATGGGGGTAATGGAGGGATCAAATGGTTGTTCACTTTTGAGGTGGACTTTTTTGTTGGAGTATTGCACTGGGTGGTTCACTTTAGGTTTTGTTGTGTTGTAATATTAGCTGTGCATGTGAGTGGGAAGATGTGTGGGAGGTGGAATGGGGTAGTGGGGGGGGTGAGGGGAGAGGGGAGGGAGGGGAGAGGGGGGTGGAGATGTATTGGTTTCTATTGTTAGTTGAGGGAGGAATTATGGTGTGGGAGAAGTGTATATGATGTAGCTGGGGTAATGGAATGGGGGAGTTGTTAAGGAGTTTTGTGAGTTGGTGTGTACGTGTTTTGGCTTTTTATTAGTATGGTGGAGGGGGTGGGAGTGGGGGGGGGAGTTGGAGAGTGTGGAGAGGGGGTTGAGATTATTTGTTACGAGGGGGGGTGTTGTGGGTGCGTAGTTGGTCTATTTTGAATTTTGTTTTTGTTATATTCTTGCTTTTGTTTTGGTTAGAATGTGAGAATGTCAGTGGTGCAGATGGTGAAGGGTAGCGCAGGGTTGGTTGGAGGAGGGGTGAAAGAGGTGGAATTTATTTTGAAGTGTGTTTGTTGACAGATGGAAGAGAGTGAGAAATTGTGAAATAAGTGGTTCGTGAGTGTGGTTTGTGTGGGTGTTGTTCGGATGAGGAAGCAGGGGTTGTAGGGTTATGGATATGATTTGTGATAGTGGGGCAGTAGGGTGTTCATGTTGACTTAGGAGGGGGGAGGGTGAATGGGGAGGGAGAAAGGGACGAGTTGGGTGAGGGGAGGATGTGTTTTTAAAAATTTGAGGTATTATGCTGGGGGGGGGTGTAAAAGGTGGGGTTGGGGAGGGTGGATGTGTAATATAGGTTGGTAAGATCAGTTTGTGATGTAGTATGTTGTTGAGTTTGTTCATTATGTGATATGGTGTCACAAGTATAAGGAGGGATAGTGGGGAAGCGTGTGTAGATGGAGTGGGAGGGGGGGGAAAGGTAATGTGGGGTAGTCGTTGTGGGTGTGGTAATGTCTTGTGTTAAGAGGGGAGAGGTGGTATTGCTATGTTTGAGGTTGGGGACAGAGGGTTTTAAAGTGTGTAGGACTATGTCTTGTGTTGGGGGAGGTTGATTGTGGTGTGTTTGGAGTTTGAAGAGGATGAGAAGTGGATTGAATAGAGTTGGAAGAGAGTATGATGGTGAGGTTGCTTTGGATTTTACAATAGGGGTACTTTGGCTTTTTATGGGACAAGCGGGTAGAGTCCCTAGGGTGGTTTTTTTTTTTTGGGTTTTGTTTATGTGGGACTCGTTTTAGATTTTTCTTGTGGTTTTGAGGGTGTGAGTAGTGGTGGTGTATAGGTAGGGGTGGTGTGTGCTAAAGGGGCAATTACTGTTCAGATTGTTATGCGTTTTTGGGGCCTTGGATGGGTATAGGTTGAGGTTGAGGGTTTTTCATTATTTGTTTATTTCGGGGTAAAGGGCGGTGTGACTTGGTTCAATTGAATGTTGACGTTTTCGGTTGTGTGGATATTATAAATGAGGTATGTGGTTGTGGGGAGGAGGTTATGTGTGTGGAGGAGGGGGGTGGTAGTTGGGAGGGTGCCGATGGAGGGGGTTAAGTTTGGGTGGTAATGTGGGTATCAGTGTTGAAGTGGTCTAAGAGTGACGGGGGTAGTGGGGGGTGCGCGCTTTTTTTTAGAATAGACAGTCCACGTGGGTATGTTGAGGAGGGGGGGGTACTTATATTGGAGTGAGTGGGTAGGGGTGGGGGGGGGGAAGGTGTTGAAGTCGAGAGGTTTTCTTTGTTTGGGTATGGGATGAAGAGGACAGCGATTTGGAGGTAACAGTGTTATTGGAGTTTGGGTTGTAATGGAGAGTTTTTTTGGACTCGTGCTTGTGTTGTTTAGTTTGTGTGTATTACTGTTTATGTTTGTTAAGGATTTGATTTTATCAGCGTTGAGGAAGGGAGAATGGCGAAAGGGAGGGGTGTGTGCGGGAGTGAAGTGGGAGCGTTTTGGGCTGTTTTTAGAGAGTG
Organism: Eurosta solidaginis; assembly: GCA_029619165.1. Lineage (NCBI taxonomy): Eukaryota > Metazoa > Arthropoda > Insecta > Diptera > Tephritidae > Eurosta > Eurosta solidaginis. The sequence continues at coordinate 14,059 of JARSSU010023784.1, forward strand.
GTTTTGGGGTGTTTAGTGTGTGCACGTGGGGGGTATGGTAGTGTATGTGGTAGGGGGAAAGTGAGGTGGGGTGTCGTGTGTTTATTTATATGGGTCTTTTTTAGGTGAGGTAGGGGGGGGGGGGGTGGAGGGGCGACTGGAGGTATGTGGTTGGGGGGACATAGTTGGTTATAGTTGTTCATCGAACAGATGAATTAGATGGTATGTTAACTTTTGAGTGTATTTGCGTTGTGAGATGGCTGTTTTTGGGTGCTGTTGTTCGTGAGTAGTTGTGTTGGCAGTTTAGATGTAGAATGAATTGGTTGGTATGGTGTTGGTATAGTGTAGGTGGAAGAGATGAGAGGGGGGTGACAGGGTTAGGGGCGTTAGTAGTGTTATAGTGGGGGTTGGACGGGTTGGTTGCATTTTAGAGTATCTAGGTGTATTATTTTTGTGACTAGGTTAGGAGTTAAGTGGTGATGATTGTGGTTGGTTTACGTGGTTGTGCTTGTAGGATATTTTTTTTGGTTGTTGAGTGGGTTATGGGAGTGTGTTTTGTTGTATAGCAGGTTAAGGGAGGATTCAGGTTTGTGGGTGGGGAGACTTGGATGGGAGTAGTTGGGCGGCTAAGTTTCTTTTTTTTATTTATAGATGTGTTTTGTGGAGGTGATTTTTTTGCATTTGCTCTTAAAGGTATGTTTTTTATTATTTATTTGTTTGGTATATTTTGAGTTGGAGTTTAGTGTATGATGTTGGGTAGGAAGGTTAGTGTTAAGTGTATGTTTTGTTGGATTGGAGACATTTATTTAGTTTTTATGACGCATTTAGGTAGTACCGAGTTTTCATTTAGTATTAGATTTTGAGTGTTTTGATCAGTTCTTATGGGGTTAAAAATATTGTTATTGTTTTTACGCTTTCTCTTTTTGTTTTTTTTGATGGAAGTTCCGAGTGAGAGGATAATATATGGATGGGGAGGTGGTCAGTGATTTAGTAATTGAGGAGTTGAAGTTGGGGTGAGTGTTGTTTAGTTTGAGGTGTTTTTATGGTGGGTTTTACATAGTGTATACTTAATTATGTTTTTTTTGCTTTTGGTATTGTAGGGTTTATTTTTCAGTTTTGATATTACTTTTTCATTTTTTTTGGTGTGTTACTTTTTCTTATTAGGGGATGAGTACATGGTAGGGTGGGTTTTTTGTTCTGTTGGGAGTCTTGTTAGGTGTCAGGAGGACTGTTTGTTTTTGTAGATTGCAGTGTTTTACTTCTTAGATGTGCTGTGTATTCTCTGGGTGGGGAGGGTGGAGAATTAGGGTGTGGATCATGTTATTTTTGCCTTTTGTTGAGTTGTTAGTGCCTTAAGGAGGAGAGGAGTTAGTAAGTAGATGAGGTTGTGTTGGGTTAGGGTATGGTTAAAGTTTTTTCTCTTTAGAAGGCTGTGTGTAGTACTGATGGACTTGGGGGAAGTTAGTTTGAGTGTGTTTAGTCTTAGGAAGTGGAGGGGGAGGTTTATATTTAGAAGTGTGTAGGTTTTTTATTGTTAAATTGGGCATCATGAGTGTAGCTGATAGGGGGGAGTGTAGGGGGTGATAATTGTTGGAGGTTTGTTCGGGGTGGATTAGATATGAATGGTGGGACGACGTCGTGATTGATTTTAGTGATTGTGTAATGAGGGGTGGGTGTTGTGTAAGGGGAGATGTTTGGTTTTGGTGTGATTGTTTTAGTTGGGTGGGATTTGTTTTGGGTTCCATTTATTCTGTTTCAATCTAGAGGATTTATTAAGAGAGAGGTGACGAGAAAGGTGTAGGGGTTGTGTTGGAGTTGCTTGGGATGATTGGTGGGGAGGTGTGTGGAGGTAGATCAGTAGGTTAGAGGAGATGGGGAGGATTTTTCATTTATTGTAGGTTCTAATTTTTTTGTGGTCATTTAGAGAGGGTGTGGGTTTGGAGTCTTTTTTGCGTTCACCGTGTATGTTTTTTTTTTTTTCATGACTTTGATTATTGTGTAAACGGATTCTGAGGGATGGGAGGTGGGAAGGAGGTGGGGGGGGAAGAGAAGTGGTGTGTGAAGTTGGTTGATATCTACAGATTGGGGGGGTGGGGAAGGCGTAGGTACAACGGTTGTATGTGGGGGGTTCGAGTTTATGAGTTAGTTGTGTTCAGTGCCTTGATTATGGAGTAGTAGTGCGGGTATGATAGGTGGGGAGGGGGGGGGGGGGAGATGAGGGGGTGGGTAGGTTAGGGGGGGAGTGCTGAGGAGTGTGGGGGTGCGTTAGTGCTTGGTGTGTTGTTTGTGTGTTTGATTGGTGGTGTTGAACTATAGTTATGGGTTGAATTCACGGCTTATGTGGAATATCTATTTGGTATGATATTATACTTTGTCAGTATGTTCATACTGGGGTTGGTGGGAGGGTAGGAGGGGTTGTGTATTTCGATATAGATTTGGAGAGTGAATTTATGTTGTGTTTTATATGGGGGAGTTGGGGGGGAGTTGTAGGTAGATGAAATTTGTGGGATCGTCGTTTTGTTTATGCGTGGTGATGTGTTTTTCTTTTTGACTTCCGTTTTTATCTGATGAGCGTGTAGTGTGATGTTTGGTGGGGGGGGGGTTGTATGTGTGGGAGTATTTGTTACTTTGGGGGGGTTGGTGATTATTTTTAGGAATTGATTTTATATAGAATGGGTTCTTGGAGTGTTGTGATGCTCTAAATTTGTATTCTTAGTCGAGGTTGACATGCTCCTGTTTAGTTCTTTGTGTTTTGGTTCGATGTTTGTTTTGATCGTTTTGATGTTTCGGATTTACTTATGGTAGTAGTTGTGATGGTTATTATTTGCAGGTTATGTTGAGTTGTCTTGATCCCCTCTTCTCTTGTTGGGATGGGCATCTGGTGTTTTACTTGTTTGTTTGTTTTGATTCGGACTAGGTTAGTGCTATTCTTCAATTACTTGTATGTTATTTGGTTTTTTACTCAAGTCTCTTCGCAGTGTGATTGTGGTGAGAGTTTTCTGTGTGGATTGGGCTTTACGAGTTTTTTTACGTTTGCAAGATTATGTGGGGCTTATTATATTTTATTATTTGATTGTGTTACATTTTGGATGTTTGAAGGGACGTTCGCAAATAGCATTTTATTTTTCTTGTGTACTGTCACTACCTTCTTGGTACTTTCCCCTTGTATGTTTTTCTTTTTTTGTTTATAGTGCTTGGTGTGTTGGTGGGGTTTCTGTTGGAGGGATTTTAGGTCCAGGGGGTGTGTAGGTCTGTTTTTGTACTAGAGTTAGGCGGCATCATGTTCTTATTCGCAGATTGTGGGTTCCTTTGTTAATTCTTGTCTCTTCGTTTGGGAGGAGTTGCGTGGTTGTTCTGGTGTGTACTATTTTTATTTAGTGTGTTAGTGGAGGGGAAGGTAAAGCATCATGGGAGTTAGGGGTTGTTGGTTTTTTATGTGGAGTGGAGGTTTGAAGTGGATGGTGGGAAGTCGGTTTTGCGTGGGGTTTTTATGCTTTGTGTTTCAGTGGTGTCCGTTTATTGAGTTAAATCTGGGTTTTATCTGTTTTTTTATGTGGTTTCATTTTTTGGTGAATAGTATTGTCGGTGTATGGGGATTTGGATGAATGGTTTGCGGTGTGAGGTCATTTTTTATGTGACTTTGACTTGTTTTTGGAAGATTTTTGTTTATTTGTGTGAAGTATGATTACGGAGTATTGGTTTTTTTTTCTTTTCTTTGTTATGTTTTTTTTTTTACTATTTCTTTTTTTTCTTTATGTAATTCTTGTCCTCTCTTGTTATCTATTGGGGAGGGGGGGGGAGAGGTGTAGGGGCGGGGGAGGCCGGGTGAAAAGTCAGTTTTGGGTATTGATTGTGCTGTAGGTTGAGGGAGAGTGTGGGGTATTTGGTGATGTTGGCGTTATATGTGATTTGATTTTTTTGGGTGTCTTACCTACTGTTAGTGGGGGCGGGGAGGAGGGAGTTGGAAGAGGAGGGGGAGAGAGATTGTTGAATATAGAGAGGGGGGAAGGGTGGAGGATGGATGGATGTTTGTTAGGTAGGGGGGGGGGGGTGTGTTGGGTAGGGGAGGTGAGGTTTGGGTTGGGATTAGTGGTGATGTTGAACAAGTGGGGTAACGGAAGGTGGGATACGGAGAGTGAGGTTGGGGGGGTTATAGGGTTTAGGAGCTTTTTAGCGATGATTTCTTAGTTATTAGTTGGGGGGGAGGTTATGGATTGTGGGGGGGTGTGTTGTGTGATTCATGGTATTCCAGAGGTGGTTAATTTGAGTGTGGCTTTTCATTTTTACTTTTTTGTTACTTTAATTGTTAGTAGGGGAGGGGAGGGGGGGGGGGAAGGATTTGGCATGTGTGGGATGTTTTTCGAATTTATGTTGTTATTCGTTTCGCTTTTATGTATGTGGTTTAGTTTATTTTGTTCTTTGCAGACTTTTCTATTCTTTTTTCACTCATGTCTTTTTTTTTTTCTTTGGTTTTTTTCCTCCGTCCATTTTCTTCTTTTCGTGATGTAGTGCATACTTGTGGTTTAGTTAGTTTTTGTTGGGGGTACAATGGTGATAGTGTTCAGTTAAGTCCTATTACTTATCTATGTTTTTTCGTGGTTTGGTGATTTCTTTGAGTGTGTACTTTTTTTGTTCTTCCATTTTTTTTAGCTGTTTTTCTTACTTTGTGTTTCTAGGTTTACATACATTTTTTTTTTTATTTCTTTCTGTTTCTGTGTGTGTTTGATAGGGGGTATTTTTTAATTATTTGTGTGGGCGGTGGGATGGTATTTGTAGGGTTATTAATATATAACTGTGCTGTCTTTGGTCAAGGTATTCATATTTCTGATTTCGTGGACTCTTGTGGGGTGATGTTTGTTTGCTGTATTTATTGTTCAATGCAATTCTTTTTTTTAGTAGTATGGAGTGGGTTTTTAAGATTAAGATTTAGGGAGCGTGAAGTTGGCATGGGGATGGTCTGTATGTTCAATGGTTAAGGATTGTGGTGTCTTGTGATAGGGTTAAAATGTCTCTTTTTTGTCTTTGCGTTAGTGTGTCTCTGTTTTTGTATTGCTTCTTCTCTTTTAGGATGTTGTGCATTTTATTTTATTGTTATTAGGGGGGTGCGTGGGTGTGGGAGTAGGAGGGTGTCTGTGGAGGTGGTTGAGAAGGGGGAGGGGAGGTGGTTGAAGTGAGTATGGGTGATGTAGAGAGGTGTGATGGTGTGATTATTTGTATTAGTGTTTAAGTGCTTTTTACGCGTTTTCCTTCTATTCATTCTCTGACATTTTTTCTGATTTTTTGGGTTGGATTGGTTATGGATTCGTTTGGGGTTTGGATGTTGTGAATTATTTTGTTACGATTAGAGTGTTTGTGTATATTGTTCGCATGGTTATTCTTTATGTTATCAGTATTGTTGTGTGCTTAGACTGTATTGTCGTTTTTACATTTCCGGTTATGTTTTTCTGTGACTACTCTCTGTTTTTCGCATCACTGGTTTTTGGGTAGGGTGATATGTTGAAGTGGCCTTGGTCTTGGGGGTTGGTGGTTAGTCAAGGGAATGTTGTCCTGGTTGGTTTCTTCTTCTGTGTGTGCTGTGTTTGAATTTGGGTAAGAAATGACCTTGGTCTGGTATGCATTGGTTTTCTAGGTTTGTGTTGTGCGTTATTTTTACTTCCGTCTTTCGTCTTCGCCGTTTCTCTAGTTTTGTGTAAGATCAGAGTCGAGAGTGTTGTAATAGGATATTATCGGGGTATGGGTGGAAGTGAGGTAAAGTATGGACGAAGGGCTGAGAGTTGGGATTATGGGTAGGGTTGTTAGTTTATTATTGAGCAGGATGTTAGGTTGTTGGGTGTGTTTTTTTATCCTACTTATATGAATTGTAGGCGGATCGGATATTGGTGGTTTTTTCTCTCTTTTGTCTTACTCATGGCATTCTAGGATAGAGTAAATATATATATGGAGTAAGAAAGATACATATGGGGATAAATAGTTGAGTGTGTATGGTGGGGGGGTTACTAGGGGGGTTGTGTGATTTTGGTGTGCTGTTTTTGTGGGGGGGCGCTTGCTGTACAATATGGAGTGTGGACGGTTTTGTTGCTTTAAGTATTGCGCTTTGGTTACTTTATTTTTGTGTTGTGGTTTTTTGAACGCACTTTTCCGCATTATTAGCGTCTAGTGGTTGAGATTAGTGTGATGTGGTGTGGGTATGGGTGTTCACTTGGGTGGTTATGTTGGGTGGGGGTAATTTTCTTTTATTTGAGATTTGTGGGGAAGGTGCCGGGGTGGGATCGGGTCACTGGGTTTGGCAACTCTTCTAGACTTTCCGCGTTTGTCTTAGCTTGGTGGGGTCAAATTTTTCGTTTCTATTTTATGATTTTCTTGATTGTTCTTATTTATTTGAGTAGTGGATTGGGGGTTGATGGTATGAAGTTGAGTTTATTTTTTTGTTGGCTTTAGTTAGGATGGGTGTGGTTCGACTACGGTCTTTGGTGGAGTTCTGGCGAGTTTGCTATAAGGTGGTTGTGTTGCATTTATAATGATGCTTTTTATTTTTTTCTTTTTCGGTGTTGCTTCATTTATCTTGTGCTACTCTTCACTGTGCTTTTTATTGTTTATTTTTGGAGTGGGCGCGTTTATTTGTTCTGTCGTTGATCTGGTTGTTTTTTGGCATCGTGGAGACATTATGTGGAAGAGGGGGGGAAGGGAGAAGTATTCTTATATTTTCAGTTGTCAGGGTGGCGTTATACGGTCTATTTTCCCTCTCTCGTATTCGGGTTTGGTAGGGTGGTGAGGTAGTGGGGGGTTGATGGTTTTGGGGGAGTTTTGTCATGAGGCGGGTGGTCTGATGTAAGTATTGGTCACCTTTTTACAACTGTGTTCTGGGTGGTGTTTCAGAGTGGAGATTGTTCTGTGTTTTCTCGTTTATAATTTATTTCTTGTTGACGAGGGTGTTATTTAGTTGTGATTCTTTTGTTTTTACTTGTTTCTCCTGATTTGTTAGGATTAAGGATTAAGGGAGTCATTAGATCATTTTTTTTTGCTATTATGAGTTATCCACTAGTGACGGTGGATAATTTCGTTTACCGGGGGTGATGTCTTTGTTGGGCTTCAGTGGTTCCTTTTTGGTTAGGTTTATATTGTTATTGTGTCTTTTGGTTTTTGTTCAGAATTTACTGTTCTCTTGTGATCTGTTTTGAGTTTGATGCTCAGGGGTAGGTCTTGATGCCAGTGGTGATGGGGGGGAGTTGTTTATTTTTACTCTTATGTTTTTATGAACGTATTAGGATTTTTATAAAATGGGTTTGAAAAGTAATTGTTTATTTCTTTTTCACGTTCTTTTTTCTTTGTGGTACTTTCTTTTTTTATGTTGGGTCTGGAGATGTAGAGAGGGGTTATGAGGAGAGTTGGGGAGGGGCTGTTGGTATGTTGTGGGGAGATGGTCGTTTATGATTTCGTAGTTGAGGGGGATTGGTTAATTATATAGGGGATGGTAGTTGTGGATTTATGGTTTTATGAATTGGTTTTTTTTGCGTGTTTCTATTTATAGTCTGTTTTTGTGTTTTGTCTCTGGGTACTTTTTTTGTCAGGTGTTCGGAATACTGGTGTTTTTGGCGATTGTAGGTTATTGGGTGTGGTTGTAAGTTTTTGTTGTTGGGGTATAGTGATTTGTGAAAGTTATTTGGGTTAGTTGGTTTACTTTGCTCTGGCTGGGTTATATTTAGGTTCTGTGGTTCTCAGTGTTGTAGTTTGTAGTCTGTGTTATTCGCTTACGTGGATTGTTGCTGTTGTCTGGTGATGTGGGGTAGAGTGGGAGGTGTTAGGTTGTTTGGTGAGATAGTTTTTTTTGTTGTAGGAAAGCGGTTTTTTTTTGGGGTTGAGGTATTTATCTCATCGGCGCTTCTTTGTCTCCATCTCAAATGTTCCTTTTTTCTTAAAGGGGTTGGTTTTGTTTTTGGCATGTGGGGTTTATTCGATATTTTCTCGGTAGCGTGTGACAGTGATTTGTAGTTTGGTTTAAGGTGGATTGCTGGGTGGTGATCGGAAATACTTTGTATTTGCTGGGGTGTATGGTGTTGTGGTTGTATGGGCCGAGTTGGATGGAGTGGAGGTTTATTACAGTTTTTTTTGTTATGTGTGTTGTGGTCGCTCTACTGTTTTCCGCGTTTCTTAGTAGTAGTATCTTTTCCCTTGCTTTTGTCATACATGCGTGTCTGTGGGTCAGTGAGTATGTAGGGTGAGGTATAAGTGGGTATTGGTTTATGGTAGTGTAGGGCAGCAGAGTGCATTTCGTAATGTAGGTGGGTGAGGGAGTAGACAGGAGACGTATTATTTTAGTGTGGCGGTGTTGGTCTATTTTATTTTTGCGACTTTTTTGTTTTAAGACTGCGGAGGAAGGGATCGTGTGTGGTGGGGTTTAGTCTTGGAGGATGTTCAGTGAAGTTATATGGAGGGGGGCTGCAGATGTCAGTGGGGGGGGTGGGTTATGTCAGTGTCTGTTTTTGATGGTTTCGCACATGGAGACTTGATTGTGGTGTGTCTTCTGGGTTGAATGCTTTTTTATTTGTGGGTTGGGTAATGGGGGGGGGTAGTGTGACGTGAGTTGTATTTGCACGGTGAGGTTTTCAGAATGAAAAAGTATGGTATGAGGTTGGTTAGTTTTATTTATGACTATGTTTGGTAGTTGGGTGTGGTTCGACAGCCTTCGTGTTTATTGTACTCTTCTTCTATCCATCCGTGGTGCCGGTTTCTTCTAGCTTTGCTATTTTTGTCATTGTTTGTTGGCTTCTGGGTGTGATTTAGTGAAGGGTGAGGGGGGGGGGGAGTATTGGGAGGATAGGCTTTTTGTATAGGGTAGGTGATCGGGTTGGGTATAGGGGTTCTTGAGGTATTGTTGTGTTCAGTTTTTGTGCAGGTATTGTGTTGTTGTCGTTTCTGTTTCCATTGTATTGTCTATTTTAATTTTTTCTTAGGTTGTATTAATAATTGTCTCTGGAATATTTTTTTATTTTCTGTTTTTTTGATTTGGTTTTTAGGTGGATTGGAACTAGGGAGGTAGGATGGTGAGGATGTGGCTGGGACGGATGGAGGGAGGTGGGGTAGTTTGCAGGCTCTCTTATGTGGAATTTCCGGGTGAGTATTTGATTCCGTTGTTCGCTAGTATGGATGGTTTCTATGAGGGTTTTTTATGTTTTATTTTAATATCAACTTATGTGGTGTTTTTGTAATGTAGAGGTGGGAGGAGGGGAAGGGGGGTGGGGGATGGGGGATTGGGGATGGATAGTGTTTTTTGATTCTAGTCGGTTGCGGATCAAGTAGATACCACGAGTGGAGAGTCCTTTTGTATGTTACTGTCTATATAAATGGATCAGGTGTTGGCTGGTTGTTGTTTGGTTAAGTGTTTAGGTGTGCTGTTTTATTTGTAGATTCTGTGAGGGATGGGTAACGTGGGAGGCACAATGGGGGTAGGGGGCAGAGGTTGTGTTTTTTTGCGATGTTGAGATGATGTTCTGGTCGGTGGGTGGATGATTTGTTGGTAATTCTTTCTTATAACTTTTGTCGTCATGTTGTTGTCTTTCTTCTTTCTACTTTTTTTTATGACGTTTATATTGAACGTACTGGTGGTTGTTTTAGGTGAAAGTTTATAGGGTAGGTGAATGTTAATGGTGACAGTTGGGGGGACGTGAGGAGGATTGCTGTGTAGGTCGGTTATGTGTTCTTTTGATTTGTTATTTCCGGTGTAATTTTCACTCATGTCGTTCTTTTCTATTTTGTAGGTGTCGTTTGTCACTGTTTGGGCTTCGTTTTATTGGGTATTGGAGGAGGGGGATAGGGTGGGTGGCAGAGGGGCAGTGTGGGTAGGCGTGGGGCAATGTTTGATGTATGGTCTTTTTCAAATTCTTGTGTAGGGAGACGGTGTTGGGGGGGTGTTGTTTTTTTTATTGTCTTAAAGCGGTGTTGTCTATTTTTTGTTCTTGTCTATTTGTCTTTAGATACTTGTTGGTCTTTTCTAGGGTTAGAAGGGTAATTGTTTTTTTTTTATTTTTGTCGAAGGGGGAATTAGTAATGAGTACCGTGGGTATATGTGATTTTGGGTTTATGGATTGAATGTGTTTGAGATGTATTCAGTTTGGTTTTGGAGTTGTAGTTAGTTTCAGTACTGGGGTGTCATTTATATTGCCTTTCTTTGTATGTTTTCGTTAACTGGGTTTTTACTTATACGTTCAATAGGATTGTTAAGGGTACGGTAAGGGGGTATAGTGAAGTAATTTTAAGGGCATGTTAGAGGTGTTGTCCTTGTGATATAGCTGTCGTTGGGGTTATAATTTGATGTTTTTACTGGTTTATGTTAGGTATTTTCTTGTGTCCTAGTTTTTCTCTGGTTCTTGGTGTCATTTTTAGATCTACTTCTTCCTCTTTTTTGTTATTACTGTTACATGGAATGGGAGTAGGTAAGATGAGTGGTTCTTGGAGTGTGGGTGGTACAGAGTGTGTATTGAGTGATGTGGATAGCGAAATGTTTTTTATTCTGGGGAGGATCTACCTTCCGTTTTTAGGTTTTGTGCAACGTAAACTTTTTTAGTTTTTTTGTTTTTCCTAGTGTCTCTTTGTTTGTTGTAGGAATGGTTTAGTGGCATGAGATGGGAATTGTGCTTTGGTAGGAGAATATGGGAGGGGATTGTATAGTTTTGCTTCGTCGGTGTCTGTTAGGTGGATTGGGGTACAGAGCTTCGTTCTTGGTACTTGCTTTTGATGGGTCGCTTATTAATTATCCTTTAGTGATTGATTTTTGGGGATATTTGTTTTTGTAGTTTATGGGTGTCTGGGTGGTACGCTTGGGAGGGGGGGAGGGGGTGAATGGGATGATAGGAGATTTGGGATGTTTCTTTCTTTTAGTTGTGTTCGGTTAGGTGTAATCTCCTTGGTGTTTATGGTATGTTTGGAGGGTAATGGTAAGGTTTTACTGTCTTTTTCCTTTTATCGATGTTCCTTTTGTGTGTTTTGGGAGATGAGTTTTAGGGTTTTAAGGTTTTTTGGTTATTTTATTGAAGTTCTATGGTGATCTATTCTCTCTTTGATAAGGTGTCTTTTGATGTTTTTTTTCTGTCTGGTGTTTCTACCTTTGCCTTCTGCTAGCATGGTTGGTTGTCATATTTGCTTCTTTTCTGTATTTTAGTCCTATAGTTATACCTCCCCTGGTAACTCGTTGACGGCCTGCGTCCTGAAAGGATTGTCCACTGGAACTCAGTTGGTCATGTTACTTATTTTATTGTTTGGCCCTTGGTTTGGCGTTTTTTGTTGTACTGTGTCTGATTCTTATTTCATTGCATCTTTTTCCTTTTTTTGGTTTCATGGGAATTTTTGGTTGGTATTTTCTTCGTTCCATCTTTAGGTACCGTGTGTGTTCTGCTTTACTTTTTTTTGTGTATATGTGCGTTAGGTTCGGTTTGACGTCGTATTGCGTGTGTACTCGTGTTATGGGGTTGTCAGACTTTACATGTGTTTTTACGTGTGGGGGAAAGATTTTATGGTGGGAGTGAGTGTGTTTTATAGGGATTTGGTTGCTGTTGTCAGTGTGTCTGTCTAGTTGATTCGGTTACAGTTTTTATCTTGAGGTGTTGAGTGTTGGGTCGTGAGGAGGTAGGGGCGGGGGGTGAAATTGGCTGCTTCCTTTTGATGTTGTATTGCAGGGGGTGAGAAGTAAGTAAGTTGATTTGGGGTGAGCGGTGGGAAGGTATGGAGTTGGGTTTCTCCAACTATTTAGTGTGTCTGTTTGTGCAGTGATGTTGGATTGTATTTTACCTGGTGTGGTGTGTGTAATTATGCAGTTACATTGAAGGGTGGGAATATGATGTAGGGGGTGACGTGGGTGTGTGAAGAGTGTGTGGGTGATCCGGTGGTTTAGTGGTTGATAGTAGTGTTGAGTGGGATCCTATGTACTTGGCTTGATGGAGGTAGTGGACATAGAGGGGGTGGTGTGTTGCTGATGTGTTGGCTTTTATTATTGGGTTTAAGGTTTGTAATCTGTAATCAGCTGAGGGGTTAGTATAGGGGAGTGATAGTTTAGTGTAGGCAGGGAGGTGATGGAGGAGTATTGGTTTGGTGGGTTTTTCATGTGTACGTGGCGGTATTATTGATTGGCAGTTCGCATTGCTTCGTAGTTGCTATTTACTTGTTTGATCTGTTAGGGGTTTCGTGTTTGGTGTTTTTTGCTTTGGACTTGACTGGGTTGGGTTCTACGTGCGTGGGGATGTGGGGAGTGGGACTTTGTGTGGGATGAGTTCTTTTTGGAGGTTGGTAGGTTCTTTTTTTTTTTTAGATTTGTCTGCTTTTGGTTTACGTCCTTGTTGGTAAGCATTTGTTCCTTAATACGGTTGTTTTTGTTATTATTATTTTCTGGTCTTTTGGGGGTTTGTACGTGTTTTCATCTTTTTACTGTTTTTTTGCTCTTGTTTGTTTAGTCATTTTACTTGGGGATGGGCAGGGGGGGGGGTGTTAGGGGGGATTTAGGAATAGTGGAAAATTATATGTCTATTGGGAGAAGGTGAGGTGCGTAAAGAGGGCAGTTTTACTGAGATGGTCTGCAGGGGTTATGATTTCTGTGGTTTCTATGTTGCTTTGTGTGTTTTCAGTCTTTTGTCAATGAGTATTTTCAGGTGGTGTGGTGGGTACTAGTCTTTTACACTGGTTGTGGTGTTGAGGTTTAGGAGGAAGGGGAAAAGGGGAGTGGCTAAGGTGGGAAGTCGCATGGAGGAGGAGCGGGGGAGGTTTTAACAAGGGCTTATGGTGGGTGGTGGAAGGGTCTTCGTATGATGGCATTCTTTTGGTGATTCGGGTGTCGAGTATTGTAGACTTCTTGTTTTTTTTTTAGCCTCGCCTGTTATTGTTTATGGTTTGGCTCGTTTTTGGGGGGGGGGAGGGGAAAAGGGGGGGAGGGGGGGGAGGAGATGAGGAGAAGGAGGAAGGGAGGTCATATTGCCCGATATCTTCTTATCGCCAGTAGCCCGGCGCTTGAAGCCATTTTGCTCCCAACTTCAAAGTAAATTTGCGCTAGCCTGCCATCAGCATGGGTTCAGAAACTTCATAGCACCACCACCGCGTTAAAATGCCATCAGCACCCAGATAAATTGCGGTTTAAATCAAAATCCCCACCCTTTCCCCATGTCTTAAAGTGGACCGCCATTATCTGGGTGGCCGGCAGGCATCGGTGCATTTAGAAATGAACTCAAACCAAGAAGATTAAACAGGGTGTGCCACCATTTTGAATATCCACGTCGATGCACTACGCTACCGACTCCTACACCTCAAAATCTTGGATGTGAACGTTTGACCAAGGATCTCATTTTGGTGAGCAACTGCCAGCCGATTATATGCTACGTGTCCCCTATATGTCCGCAGCCTAAAAATTATCCACTGAATAAGCTACAGGCCTGCAAAATAACTGCTCTCAAGAACCGCCACGGGCTGTCTTCTTATGTCCCCGAACACCATCTACATAATTGGAGCGAGAATACTCCCATCAGGGAGAGATATGAGATGCTAACTAAAAAGTTCCTGTTGATACCCAGAACCTGGGCATCCAAACAGACATCTATATTGATGAGCCAACCACGCCTAGGACTTTAGGGGTCATCTCGTAAAGCACTTTTAGGAAATACGGCACCTGAGAACTCAGCGTATGAGCAAAAAAACAAGCAGGTCCTTGGTGAACTCCATAAACAGGCGTCGGACTTTACGCAGGAATTGCCCGGTGAATCCAGTACTCAAAAACAATACCCCAAACTTGCGGAAGAAAGAACGCATACTCCCCAGGGAAACGCGAGTCACTCTGGCTCAACTTCGTTCTGATCTGTAACAGGTTAAACTTTGACATATCAGAATCAAACCCGACATACAAAATGTATGCCCCGCTTGCAATGTGTCCCACACGACGACAAACATCTCTTTAATTGTAATGTTGAACAACACCTCTAACACACACCCCTTCATTATGGTCCACCCCTGTTGAGCACAGCAGTTTCCTTGGACTCCCGTTGGTAGAGGGCATTGATGACAATTTGTGATCGGTCGCAGCATTAGGTGGGGCGAAGCATTGCTACACAACAACAACAACAGCGGTTCTTGCTCTTCAAGGTGCAAAGATTGCCACTACTATGCATAAGCGGAGGCATCCGCACAACGCCAAACGGAGGCTATGAATTTAATACTGAACCTACTACCCATAGATATAGTAGGCATAAAATATGCAGCATGTGCGCTATAGCTGAGGAACTGACCAACGTGGTCTCACTCAACATACTGAATCCGACAGATTCTGCATACCCGAATGACAATTTCTGCAAACCGCATACCAACTTTAACAAGGGTCGAGATATTAATCCCTGGAGGGAACAGTGGCCGAATGACCCTTATTGGCCCACTAATATATTAGATCTATACAGATGGATCTAAACTGGATAACAGGGTCGGAGGGGGTGTCTATTCGGAACGATTGGAATACAAGATCGTTTCGCCTTTACGAATCACTGCGCGTATTTCAGGCCGAGCTGCGGCACACAAGACGCTGTGGACTACCTTAGGCAGAAGCCAATCTCTCAGAAGCAAATTGATATTTTCTCAGACAGTGAAGCACACTGAAAGCCCTTGACTCTGTCACAAACTAATTCTGAAACTGTATTAGCTGTCGCAGATCACTTAACATGATGGTTAACAGTTTACCTCTCATCTGGTATGGGTCCGGGACAACAAGGGCATACCAGGTAATGAGATGGCGGATGCTTGCAAAGAAAGGGTACCTTCCACTTTCGCCATCCTGAAGAGTTTGGGCATGCCGCTCCTCCACCTGCAACTCAGATAAAGGAGGCTCTACTACTGATGGAAGCGGGAGCCAGGTGGAAGCATCATGATAAATGCCAAACGGCAAAACTCGATGGACGCAGGGAAGATAGGATATCAAAAAAAGTCGCTTTTGTCCTTCCTCCCTCTTGGTGCCGAGAGGGGGGGGGGGGGACGGAGGGTAGGA